>OMNO01069997.1:0-11507 GCA_900303215.1 Trachyrincus scabrus | reverse complement strand
ACCTTAATGTCTAATGACTATTATTAAGACAGCAATTAGCCTTCATTGTTCTGTATACTTGAAGATCCACTTTCCTACTCGACATGTGAAACTCCGTTTCACATGTCACTTTTTCAGTATTCATCCGAGTTATTTATTTAGTATTTATTACTGCTAAATTGCACTATACGTATTGTTGTATATTGTATATACCTACGTATTACTGTAATTTGTTGTAAATTTGTAATTTGTAAATTTGTTCAAATTCACCATTCACCTGTCAATACATTTAGACTTCATTTAGTTTATATTTAGTTTATACTTAGTTGTTTAGTTTAGTTTAGTTTAGTTTGTTTAGTATAAGTATATTTAGTGTACATTTATTCCCCTCTGTTTCAACTGTTGCACCTTAATTTCCCTCGGGATAAATAAAGTCTCTTGAATCTCTTGACTGGTTGTGGATTTGTTCATCCGAATACAACAATACAATACAATACAAACAACTCTGTTTTTCTGTTTTGTTTGTCTAAATAATTAGGCCTGGCCTACATTATGATTATAATGATTATTAGTAGGCCTATTGTTAGGGTAGTAGTAGTGTGTGGTGTGTTGTTTATGTTTCCATGTGTAGAAACACCACTAGATGTGATGAGTCATCTTCTCGTCCAGCTCCAGGTAGAACTGATCATAACCACCACTAGATGTCCTTAGTGAGTCATCCATTAGTGGATCATCTATAATAGATGACCCATTAATAGATGATCCAACAACAGATTATATTAGTGGATCAGAATAAATACAGAATAAAAATCAATAAGTTAATGTTGAAGATACAGGCAGACCTGAAAAACACACCACTAGTGGACATTAGTGGACCCCAGTGCCCGGGTGGCGGGCGCTGGGGTCGGCAGTGCACAAGTGTGAATACCTTTTGAGGCTGCTAGCAGCTTTAATTTGATATTATTTTTGTCATTAGGCTATTTATAAATATAGGCAAAGTCGTTATTGTAGAACATGACATGTAATTTCCAAAATGTTTGGAATAACGAAAAGGCTTCAAAAAGTGTTATTATTATTATTGAAGGCACAAAGAAACAGTTCCCAGGTGTTGTCGACCATTCCCACTAAAGACACGCCTGCAGTTGAACCCTGGGCTGAACTTCTCGACCTTCTCTAGCAACCAACAAACAAACAGGCGACGTCTTCTGAGCGACATGGATGGGGTCAAATTCCCCCCGAAATTCAGCAAAGTACTGGTGACACCCGATCCACAATACATACCCGGGTAAGTGTACCTGTTCTAACTCCATTCATATTTATATACCTAAATATGTCTGTTGTCCACCAGGGGAACAACATAACTATAACGTGTTCAGGGAGTATCCTAATGATAGGCTATATTCATATATCATTAGGACGTTCATGATATATTAATATATCATTATCTCCATTAGAGGTAACATTAGGTCTGACAAAAACATGGCAACATGGCAACCACAGAAAAAAACAATGAATATCAACAGATTTGTCTCATAACTATAAGACACGCTCCGTAGACAGTACAGGTACCAGTAGATACATGACTGTACCAGTACAGGTACCAGTAGATACATGACTGTACCAGTACAGGTACAGGAAAACAGCTGTTTATTCACAAAATAAAACAACAAACTGAAGACTTTATGAGGGGCGTCATGACAACATGAGGTGAAGTGAAACTGAAGGCTTTATGAGGGGCGTCATGACAACATGAGGTGAAGTGAAACTGAAGGCTTTATGAGGGGAGTCATCACAACATGCAGGTGCAGGTGTGAGTGATGATGGGACGTGGATCTGTGGGAGACAGGGGAGTAGATGGTTCTGTGTTATTTCTTCTGTCTTCCAGTTATGCAGGGTATTGCCCGCAGCTGAAATACAACATGGGCCAAACCTACGGCCAGCTGACGGCCAAACTGCTCACCGGCCCGGAGGTCAGGCGATCCACGAGGTCAGTGCTCCACGCCGGTCGCCTCCCGACCGCCGACGGACCGGACCGGACCGCCGACGGACCGGACCGGACCAGCGAGGAGATGCTGTGGACGAGTCGCCTGCACCGAGCAGAACTTAGAAACCTAGACAGCATGATCCCAGGATACACAGGTGTTCCCAGACGATCACAAGAGCATGTGAAGTACAGTATGATGCATGATGTACTCATTGACCCCGACTCTCTCTGCGCTTGGCAGGGTTCGTTCCAAAACGGCAGAAATATTTCGCCCAGACCTACGCTCAGACCTGTCGCAGGGCGCTTACTGAATTCAACCGAGACCAGAATACAAGGGTCCACTTGCAAACCTCAGAGCTGCCCGTGGTTAGCTACAGGAACCCAGAGTTTCAAGTACATTTCTCTCTGAAGTAGTCCACATCCACCCATCCACATAACACTCATATCAACATAGTAATCTACCCCACGAGGGAGGTGGTGATGGGGGGTCCTTGTTAAATAAATCAATAAATCATGGTGGAGCTTTGATATCAGTTGAAATATATTCCACCCTGGAAGGTCCGGTTATAAGCAGAACACACATCACCTTAAACCCAATCTGATATTCACACTTACGATACCACCATATAATGTATTCCCACTGTAGCATAATATATGTTAACATGAACTCTGCAACGATGCATTTCTGTTTCTCTGCATCTGAAGGTGAAGAAACTGAACACCCCTCTGACCGCCGTTTGCAATGAGCTGACCCCACTAAAGGCCGCGGACGCCTGGAAGCCGCTAGGATCACCTTACCTCATGGACGACCGAAGCCCCCATAAGTACTTCATCTCAGGTACACATGGTCTGGACACGGAGCCCAGCGGAGCCCTGAGACACGCTATTTAAAGGGTGATGATGACCTTGACGACGATATAAAACAAAAAGATGAGGATGTCTCATGTGAGCCAAACCCAGATAGTGTAAACAGCTGAGTAACCTTTCTCACTAATAGACACTCACATTTCTGTCCCAACGCACAAAAACACTAGAGGACGTCATGTCGGTGTCCAACGTCTTCTGGGTTCTCTTTAAACACCTAGATTTTTTTCTCGGAAACGTTACAAAAAAGGCACAAATTGACTTTATTTTGACAGGCTTCACAGGATACGTACCCAAATCTCAGTTTCTGATTGGCCGGAGCTACCCCGCCACGACCAATGAGGCGCTGATCCAGTTCGGGAGGGAGTTGCGGTGCGAGTTCAGTTTGTCTGCAGACGGCCCGAGGAGGGAGAGCAGCACCCTGCCACCCATCCCCAACGTCTCTCCCTCCACCCGCGGCCAGGTTCCCTTCTACACCGGACACGTGCCAGGTCCGCTTAAACCAACACAGAATAGTTAACCTGCTGCAGCTCTGTACTCCATTAAAACAATATCTAGTAGAAAAACGTGCCCATCCACGAGTCTTCTCTATAAATTGTCGTCAAATAATATAGCTGCAACTGTAGCTACAACTCACGCCACTAGAGGTGCTAATGGGAACACTACATAGTGCAGCTTTAATGTTTTCCCGTGGATTTGTATCATTGTAGTCATTTTATTAAAAATGCATTTTACATTCAGCCATGTCTAATTTTATACTATTCCCTCAGGGTATAAATTCAGGTATGGAGATACCTTTGGCAAGCTTACCCACAATGCACTTGGGCTGAGCGATGTGAAAAGGAGCATTGGAGGGAAGTCGTAGAAGAAAAGGCCAGAAGAAGAACGTTATTAATTTAATAGAATGTCTTCATATACTCCAATAATACTTTGTTGCTATACTGTACCATAGCATACCATGTGTTGGATCTCTAGTCTAATCTCCCTCATATTGCCTGGAACATGAATAAACAATTGTTTGATTCAATAGTTTCAATGCAAAAATCAAAAGAGAACATCTTTATTTCAGAGGTTGATTGTCATTGTGCAATACAGGAAGTAAGGAGACAAAATGCTTGTAGTGTAGTACATATACTATATATATATATACACATACATACACACATGTATATACATATATAAACATAGTACACTCAACATTATACATGATACGTAACAACACTGGGAGTCTCTTTCTTAATCAATACTTCTCTAACTCACGATCAGTCTATCAAAATGTAACCATAAATACCTGCACCAAAATCTACCTGAAACAACTGCATAATAGCTTATGGAGTTATATATACACCCCACTGGGAGACAGTGAAACCCTTCAGCCAAGAGGTGTTTGAAAGACATCTTTTGTTAACGCATGCAACAAAAGAAAATCTGTGCTAGGAATGAGCTTTCAAAACAGGTCTACCAAGACGAGAGGCTGGGTTAGGGTTAGGGTTAGGGGCTGGTAGTACGTCGGGTATGCACTAAAACAACTCACTTGGTGTTACATTTGTATCGTAAAGACGAGACGCTACGAACCCCAGAAGCCGAAACAATGCTACGCGTTTTTCCACACCTCAAATGGGGTAGATTTTAAGTCGTCCTGTGGCTGGATTGTCCCGACGGTAACGCAGAGGAAAGTCAACATTAGGACCTGTACTCATGCTCAGCCTGTACACTACACAGGCTTTGTAGACCAGTATGGTCTTAATGATATAAACACATGCATTATTTCTCTTGCTAGATTGCTTAGCCTACACTACACAGAGGATTAAAAAATATAAGGAGTCGCTCTATATGCATCCGACGCATCTATAAATGCAACATGAAACCATCTGAAGGGAGCAGCCGAGTGCAGAGAGGTTACACTACATGAAGACCATCACTCAGCCATTATCCAATCACGGAGCATCTGCTTCTCTCAACCCCTACTGAGGGTCATTCCTAGCGACAGGAGGGGGATGGAGAATCTCAGGAGGAAAGATGAAGTCTTTAATCTGCTTTACGTTACGTTCAGTCAGTCTTCGTTCTACCAAACCTCACTGCCCATACAGACTGGGCCAGCTGTCCCAACGTTGACCTGTCCAGCTGCAGCCACTGTGAAGGACGTGTGTTCCTGAACGGGAGAACATGGATGTTAGAAGAGTCGTCAACGCTGCAATGACTTACAGATGAAGGTCTGTATCATTTATGATGCGTCAAGTCATTTAAAAGATGCTCTTGTCCACGCAACAAACAAACATTTGTATGAAACGAACAAGCATATTGTATATAAACTAACCTTGTCTCAAAGTCATAATAGGCAATTCACCAAATGTGAGACAGACGGTGACATATAATAAGAAATCTGTAAAAAGACATTTGCTCAATACTCAAAGTAAATGACCTTCTGTATTGTGACCGTCTGAAGCCTCCAGCACCTCCTGGAGGATCCACCGCTGCTCCAAACAGTTTGGCCCAACGCAGTCCACCCTGGGAGGATCCTTCCACCTGGATGTGAGGGCCTGCTGGACTTCTCCTGGAGGGTCCTGTCATGGTCTCCACACCGTCCAGAACCCCCTCTAGTCCCGTTTCATGGTATTTGTGAGACCAAGCAGAGTATTTCTCTGCAGATGTGCAGTCCTCCTCTTCGATCACACCGTCCACGATAACGGGCTGCCTGATCCACCAGCCGGGGTTAGGGCCTGACCGTGGGCTGGCCTCGGCGTGCCTCCTGCTCCCTCCCTGCTGGGTGAAACTCTGGGGCTCCTGGGACAACCCTGGGAGATGCAGATCACTTTGATACGAGTTCCCGGTTTGCTGGTTTCTTCTACCGGTTCCTCTGGGTATTTCAGCCTGAAGTTTTGGCCAACTGGTCATCAGAAGCGTTGAAAAAGGGGGAACAGGGGAGGTGTCGGAACACATCTCTCCGTGCCGGGGGTCCGGCAGCAGGTTGAGGTTAAACGGAAGCACAGAGAGTGGTTGGAGTAGAAGGAGAAGCTCCCGGAACATCGGCTGACTCCGCCTCTGAGTCGTGGTCATGAAGGCCCAGGAATGGTAGTAGGCTGTCACCACATCTGTGAGAGAGGTAGGGAGGCAAGACGCATCGCATGATCAATGATATGTTTGTCAGTTAAACAGCTGTTTATCAGGCATTTGTCATATTTAACAAATGTTGTGAAAAAGTGATTAAGCAACATTTTCCAATCACCATTTTGGCCCTGAAGGTGACTCAACCAAAATTCCAACGCTCGCAGACTGAAAGAGAGAATGAAGGTCGATCATTATTGGACATTATTTAACGTATTGATAGTCAGTATTATTGACTGTGGGTTCTTACTTGAGCAGGCCCATGATGAAGGCTCTGAGCTTCATGCAGGAGCTGGAGAGCTGGGGACACTGCTGGATCTTGGACACCAGGTTGTGGAGCACGCGGGTAGCGCCACCTGAAGAGGACGTAAACAAACTAGGATTTACCCACAATCCTCCAGTTCAATTTACCTCGATGACCCAAACAATTATTATTGTTGATCTCCCTCTATTAGCATATTTAACGAAAACTGTGTTGATGGACAACTAAAGACAAAAAATAAAGTTTTCTAATCCAATCTATATGTCATTGAAATAAAGGAAAACAACATTAAACGGAAGACCTTCTCTAAACGGCCTCATTCTGTTCTGTGTGGAGGCTTCCACGATTCTCCAGGAGTGGTTACGCTGCTGGCCGAAGAGCACGTCGAGTGTGTGATGCCGGAGGCCGTCTTCCACAATGTTCTGGATCGCAGGACACAAGTGTTCAAGGACCAGTCCGGCAATAGTGGGACTCCTCCTGCTGCTGCCTAACCGCAGCTGTGGGGGTCAGAGGTCATGTCTTTGACATATTCCACACTAAAGACATTGTCATTGAAACCTATTTAAAATGAGTCATGTAGCTAAAAATAAATATCATATTTTGAGCCATGTGTCCGGTTGGTACCTTTTCATCCGGGTCTCTGCTGCTTCCAAAATGAGCCATAATCAAATCCATGGCCATGCTCACAGATCTAAGCAAACCTAATGAAACAATTGATCGAATGACAGACAGTGAGATCAGGTGAGAAAAGTACCGCTTTTCAATATCCATGCTGTAATCAATAATGTATCAAATAACGTATCTGTAAGACGACACCACAGGGACATGAGGATGACAGAAAGTAGGTCAATACTTCTGGAAAAGGCCCTCCTCACATGAGTGTTAATACATATAAGACTACATGAGTGTCAATACATATAAGACTACATGAGTGTTAATACATATAAGACTACATGAGTGTCAATACATATAAGACTACATGAGTGTCAATACATATAAGACTACATGAGTGTTAATACATATAAGACTACATGAGTGTCAATACATATAAGACTACATGAGTGTCAATACATATAAGACTACATGAGTGTTAATACATATAAGACTACATGAGTGTTAATACTCATGTAGTTAAGACTGCAGCTGCAGCACTTTCACGCTGACTGCATTTTCCCCTTTCATCTGCAGACCGCTCCAACGCCACGGTGAAGTCACTTTAAAGGCGCCTACAGCGGCCACGCCCCAGGATGCACTTCACTCATTATGCTCGCTAACCTCTGACGTGGTAGACGGTAAATGTTGAGCAACATGGATTCATTATGAGCACTGTATCCACGGCTCCCCCCTCTCTCTCTGGTTCTCTCTCCATCTCTCCCTCATTTCTGTCTTATCGGACCTAACACAGGCACACTCGCATTGGCTACAGAGGAAAGGGCTCAGCCAATCATGTGTGGGGAGAGTTAAAAATAGGCCATGTTCCTTGAGGGTAGTGCAGGCTCTGCTACAGCACTGCACACTTCCTAACCCAGAGGATCCCTTTACATTCTGAATACAAGTCATGAAATTATGATATATACTTTAATATCTACCTCTGTATATAGTATACATATAATCTATACGTACAATTAGTCTACAGTTAAGCTATAGCCCTATACAGTATATAACCTTGGTTAGTGGCCTTGCCTATACATCTACCGTGGTTGGTATTACGCATACATTAAACTAGTCACATGACCCTCACCTCTCCTCTGAAGGTGACTGATTGACAGGGACTCGTAGGACCCCTCGTAGGGAGAGAGGCAGAACTCTGTGGGTGGGCTGTCACTCAACAGCATCAGAGGCTCACAGTGTTCACTCTGGTTCTGGTTCTTCTTACCGCCGTGGACCCACCCAGGACCGGCTACGGGGAGAAGAGACCCCACCCTGGAGGAGGAAGATGGAGGGGCCTTGGGGGAGAAGGTCTCCGAGAGGTTACTGCATGGGAAACGACACTCTGATGGCTTTTGATCCCTCTGAGGTGTGGTTGAGGGGGATGCCAGCAGGTCGGGATGCTGGGTGGTGCAGGCTAAGGTGGGTGGTGTACTGTGAGAGGATCCCAGGGTCGGTTCAGGGGTGAGGTCGATGAGGTAGTGGGAGGCGGGTGTTTCCCCCAGGAGGCTGGGCTGAGTTTGGGGTGTGATAAAGGATCTCGGGCTAGGTTTATTGCTGGTAACTTTAAACATATAGTCGGATTGAGCCGTGCCTGAGTATGGCCCTTGTGTCTGAGCCGTTTGTGGCGTTCGGCTGGTGTGAGTTAAATGCACAGCGGCGTGCGACCGACAGGGACTGACCGCTTGGTCTCTGCTGGAGTGGCCCCACGGGCGTCTCTGGCTGAAGAGTTGGGGACTCGGGCTGCAGGTGGAGCACGAGTCCGAGCTGGAGGGAGCCTCCAGCAGTATGCGACCGTAGCTGTCCCTGGGCGAGGGCTGGAGATGGGTGAGGAGCTGGTTGCCTTTGGCTTTACACAGGGACCCTGGCTGGGAGCTGCTGCTGCCTCGGTGACTGATGTACTGGTCCAACAGAGAGCCTAAGTGCTGGGACTGTGGCTTGGGTTGGGGCAGCAGGATGAAGGGTTGAATGGGTAAAGAGGTGGGTCTCTGGGCCTTGCTGTAGCTCACCACTGGAGGAGCCCATGAACACGCTCCTAAGAAAGAAGGAATACAAGTTGTATCTGATCTAGTTCAACATCTTCAGCGTCCATCGGTCATCTGTTCAAACTAGTTGTGCTATATTTGTTCACCGTGCCTGCTTGTTTCTGCCTCCCAAGCTGAAGCAAGCAAACAAACAATGAAACCGCTCTTTGTATCAGATGACTCATCCCTACCGTTCTCCTCGGTCCCACTTCTCTCACGGTGCTTTGCTGGGGGCCGTGTGGGTGCAGGTTTGATGTCACGGCTTCTGGCGGCGGCGGTCGTGCCCAGAGAATGCGAAGCCTGGATGGGGCACGGTCCCGTGGACACGCTGGCCGGGCTTGGGGTGTAATCCGTATGCGTTGTCGTCTTGCAGGTAGGAGAATCCTCCAGGTGAGTAGAACAGCAGCCGGCACCGCTCCGGGCCGGAGAACATCTGCTGCGGTCATCGTGTTGCTCGCCTCTTCCCTGGAAACACAGAAACAAACAAGATTACATGTTCTGCACCGTTTCCATTCCACAATAGAAATACTAAATGTAAGGCGTACAATATTTTTTATGTGGAATATTATATTAAACAAATCTATTTGATGCCAATACCCTTGTTGTTAACTTTAATAGATACCTTCCTGTCCATCTGTCCTGCTTCCTGCCCTTCCCTGACATCATCACACGAAGGAACCGGCCCGAGTCCCCTCAGTCCCTCGGGCCAGCCCCTACCGAGACCGGGCCAGGCCGGGCTGGGTGACTTGGAGGGCAGGTCACAGCTGACAAGCTTGTAGTACTTCTGATTCGTCCCCATGGCGAGCGTTAACTGGCCCTGGAGACACGCGGTCAGGTCAGACAGCTCCAGAGAGGACCAGGGCTCTAATGAGTACAGGTTACAGTTAGAGTCCAGGGCCTGAGGGGACCAGCGGGGAGCCGAGGGCTCCGCCACCTCCGACTCCTCTTGGGGAGAAGGGACCTCATGTTGGAGGTGATCGCTTGGAGAACGTGGACGGACAGGCTGGAGGTTCAAGAAGACCGATCCGTCGTGGAAGTGCGCAGGCTGCAGGGGTGTGGGGGTGAGGTCCTGCGGTGTGGCGGGGCTGCCTGTCAGGTCCTGCGGTGTGGCGGGGTTGGGGCTGCCCGTCAGGTCCTGCGGTGTGGCGGGGTTGGGGCTGCCCGTCAGGTCCTGCGGTGTGGCGGGGTTGGGGCTGCCCGTCAGGTCCTGCGGTGTGGCGGGGTTGTTGCTCTTGTTGTAGATGGTGCAGAAGTTGACCAGGATGCCGTCTGAGCTGTTACAGGACGAGTCACTGGCGGATTCTGTGTGATTAACGGGGAATGAGTCTGCACATGTGGGCTGGCCAATGTTGAAACAAGATATTTTATTCAAGTCTTGAACAGTGGTGTCTAAAAATAGTGTGCTAGATTCTCTGACTTCCAGACATCGTGTTGGGAGTGAGTCTAGACATCCTGGTTGGCTCTCTGTATCCAACACAAATGGCTTCTTTTCCAGTGCACTGCCTGAATTTCTGACACCGTTGCTCACTGTCCAGTTGAAATTGCCGTGCAACACGAAGGAGGAGTCCTCCAGATATCTGTGTAGGTTATCTCCATCGCTATCCTCCTCTTCCTCATCTAGCTCTGCACTGGGAAGGAATGAGTTCCGTAATCTTGGTCTGGATGCAGATTGCTCCTGTTTGCTACAGGGCTTCAGGACCTGCTGAGGTCTGTCCTCCACCGAGGAGCTGGAGTCCAACCTCCCACTGCTGTCACTGGCTTCCTCTTCCTCCTCCTCCTCCTCTTCCTCAGCCCGGTCCTCTTTGAGACTGCAGTAACTGCTGGAGATGAGTCGTCTCTGGGTGCCCGGAGCCACGGGCGGCTCTCTGCGGAGAACGTCCTGCTCCGGCAGGGAGACGGCCCGGGTCAGCTGACCCGCGGAGCACGGACCGGGCCGACCAGGGGGGGCCGGCCTCGGGGTGCACAGGGTCTGGACCGGGAGCTGCCAGGGCGGGAGCTGCACCCCATGGAAGTGATGACTAGACGTCCTGATCATCCTCCAGACACCGGCTTCATGTTCTGATGAAGACTCCTGGAACCGAGATGAGACGACTATTTAACAGTAGAATACAATAGAATTGAATTTAGTGAGATATAGCTAGCTAGACATGCTGTATTTAGTGAGATATAGCTAGTTAGACATGTTGTATTTAGTGAGATATAGCGAGCTAGACATGCTGTATTTAGTGAGATATAGCTAGCTAGACATGCTGTATTTAATATAGTAACAGTCATACATGTTCATTTGTCACATTGTAGCAGATGCGTACTTAGCAGGTACAATTCCCTGCCATGCATTATTCAACCTTCTTAAAGGGACGTGTCTGCGTCGTCGAAGCAGAGATTTATAAAACGTGAGTCGCCTGTTTCAGATGCTTCCAGTGTGTCTATCTGCCATGATACAGCCCAGCCTCCTCTCTCTCTACCTAGCAACACACACACACACACACACACGCACACACGCACACACACACACACACACACACACACACACTCAACTGTCTGCACTGCAACTAGGGCAACCCCACTGCAAAGATGCTCTGGTGAGAGAAAATGCATTTCAGCATCCATTTCTTTATTTCTATTACTTTTGACACTGCGG
>OMNO01069927.1:0-12632 GCA_900303215.1 Trachyrincus scabrus | reverse complement strand
TCTGGTTCTACCTGTGTCCAGCACCGGCTGCGGCCAATTAAGGCTAATTGCAGCTGGGTCCTTTTGGTCTGTGTGTGCGTGTCTGTGAGGGGGGAGGCTGAGAGAGTGAGAGTTGACTGTGGCTCTTATGTATTCATAAGCTTTGATGGTTGCAGTAGTAACAGTAGTAGTAGTAGTAGTAGTAGTACTATGAGTACCAGTAGCAGTAGTAGGAGTATTAGAAGTACTACTGGTAGTAGTAGTAGTATCAGTAGTATTAGTAGTAGTAGAAGTATTTACTTCTACAAGTATTTAACTTGCCGCTACTCCCACAGATATGAAGCTACATTGACATATTATATATCAAAATGTTCAGCAGTTTATGCTTTCACTCACATGTCAATATCTAAGCAATGCCATTCATAGTTTTTGTAACATTTAGCTTTGAACACCTACATGTTTTTGCCATAGGCAATGCATTGAGACAACTCTCAGTGGCTCGACCAATACATTTTTGTTATGCAAATAGCAACTCAACTCACCTCTCTGATTGGCTCTTATGTATTCATTCATAAACTTTGATAGTAGTAGTAGCAGTAGTAGTAGCATTTACGAACAGCAGCTGAGCAGCTGCTGACTCTGGGTCCAAGGTGTGTGTGTGTGTGTGTGTGTGTGTGTGTGTGTTGGGGGTATGGGCATCTAGTGAGTTTAACACCCTAGCAACGACCAAGCAACACCCTAGCAACCACCTATTGTGTCAGACTGGGGGGAGGATGTGGGTGACTGTTTACTAGTTTTACTACCTCTATTTCTGCTCTGGGGTTTGCACGGCCCGGCAATAGGTGGCCCGGTGGTTGGGGACCCCTGATCTAGGATACCTTAGCCACCCTATCCTTAGTAACTACAGAGCTGCGTAAGCAATACTTCCGACTGCACGAAGCTAGCCCACTTCACATTTTCTACAGGAAATGTACTTTCTAGTTTACTATGACATGCTAATTAAAGACTAGCTAACTAATTGTTCATCCAAAAGTGTTAATACAGTGTTCATTTTCTAGGTAACCTACTTTGAAAATGTAGCCTAATTTAAGAGCATGCTATTGAGTGTGTAAGTAGACGGAAGAGTCGTTTTACACACTCAATAGCATGGTTGCTAATTGAGATAACTGAAATAGATTCGGCATTCCATCTTCATAAATTAAATGACTATTAATCGAATTCTCTATTCCTTATTAATATGCAGCTTGCCATGATCATTTCAGTCAAAAACAGAAATAGTCAATACACACTGTAGCTACCGACGTAACTAACTCTCGGACAGTGATACAAAAAAAATTACTTAAGTCATTTATTAATTTAAAATAAACTGCGTTAATTGCGGTTTGGCTTCAACAGGCACCTTAGAATCAGTGGCGGCTGGTGACTTTGGAAATTGGGGAGGACAGGAGGCATCTTTTTTTTTGTCTTCGGAGCATTTACTCATCAAATAAATAATGGTTTGAACAACTTTCTTGATGATCCCACGATGGATGTATTCTGTAAAAGACCATGAAGAACACACAGACACACACACACACACACACACACACACACACACACACACACACACACACACACACACACACACACACAGACACACACACACACACACACACACACACACACACTAGTGACAAATGCATACTACTTTGCTTATACAAAATGATATGATCATAGTAATGATGCCATCTAGCATTTGAAGAACATGCATTTGAGAACAAAATGTATTAATAACAAAAGATACTCACAGTACTCTGCTGATTCAGATGGAGAGTGGAAGGGTATTAGAGGGCTCAACTGAACTAATTAAAGTTGATGGAGATGGAGAGTTGAGGAGCTGATAGCCCCAGAGCGCTGCAGCAGTCTTCTCCCTCACAAGGATGTGAGACAGATCACATGTGAAGCTTGGTTTAATCCCGTTTTAATTAGAAGTTATTTGTTGGTACGGCTAATAATGAAACAGGGTCGGGAATACACCATTCACCACGTCATTTTCTTGTCCGAGTTGCATTATTAGCTTTTCCAGCATCTAGCCAGCACACCCCGCAAAAGTCTATTTTGGATGCGAAAATCCCAAAACATTATCGTCTATCCCGACACGGACGTGTCGTGTACTCCTCGCCCAACCGACTCCAATTTGAAAATAGGATTTTTAAAACTAAAACTAGACTACAATTTGTAAAACTATATCATGATGCGTAATTCTATCTATCGCCCTTATTATTATTATTATTATTATTATTATTATTATATATAAGCATATAAGGACGACAGCAGGAGCGTCCTCCTCTGCCACCCACCACCACACAGACTGCCCTTTGCCTGCCCTGCAGGTGTTGCTGTTGAAGCATTTTAATCAGAATTTCAATAATGGACTTTTCCAAAGAAGAGAGAAAACATATTTCATAAATGATACTGAGATTTGATAATGGTTTATCTCAACCAATTACTCTTTTTTATCTTTTGATCTCCCTCTTGCCTCTCAAAAATAGAGGAGGAACAACCTCCTCTGCCTCTATGGACCAGCCTCCTCTGCTTACAATGTGTCTTTTCCCTAGCCAGCGGAACCCAGTTTATGCTAAAAACAAAAAAAAACAATTCAGCTGCCAGCGTATAACATCGTTATGGCAACGACTGCGCTAGGGGAGTAAAAGCAGTCTAAAATCATTTATCTTTAAATTAGTAAATTACTGAAGTGCACTATGAAGGAGATGAATCTTTATCTGGGTTTGTGTAAATTATACTTTACATAGATACATACTTTATATAAACTCGTAAGCAATTTAAACTGTGCTTGCTTACATTCAGCTTACATTCAAAACATGAATTTACCTCATCACAGTTTCCCATTCCTATCACAGGATCCAAGAACCAATCATTGAGGGTTGTTAAGAATATTGTGTTCATGTGCATGTATAAAATACAGGAAATTTGCATGCATGTCACAGAAAATAAATTATGGCCATAAGCCATAAACAAGCACATATATGCATATATACGAGAATTTGGGAGGCTGGAGGATGCCGACCAAAAATGTAGCTCATTGTTCCACGTGTTTGAAATACGTGTAGTGTAATAAAATATATAATTTAGGTTATTTCATAACCAGAAAATGACCAGCCAAACCAGTAGCTGATCCAGTGGGTTGCTAGCCTCGGCGTACTAGTTATCAGCCAAGCTAGTAGCCGATCAAGTGGGTTGCTAGCCTCGGCGTGCTAGTTTTAGTTTGTTAGTTGTTGTTTTTTCCCCCTAATTTCTTTACTGCCTAAACACAGCAAAACTCAAGAGCAAGTGTAAAGCGCATCCGTTTTTAATCCGCTAGGTTAAGCCCCCACCGGCTTCGCAAATGTAACTGGCCAGTTACATTTGGATGGTGTCGCCATACGGCCCCAAACCACCAGACGCGCAAGCCCAAGCTTGAGTTATTTTTTTGGACAATGTGCATTCGTTTCTTCGATATTTACATTGCATTGTATGTTTTGTTATTGTATTATTCTGAGGCACTTTGACGTCGAGACGAAGGGACACCGGCGGCGAGGTGTGTGTGGGTGTGTGGAGCTCCGTCTCGGCAGCGGTTGATGATGAGAGAGAATTAAGCTTTGCGGACACATTATAGTATAACGCCTAGTATATCTCATTCTGGTGCATTTTATGCCAGTTGTACCACGAGCCACTCGCTCTCTCCTGCCACCCGGGCTTGGTGGTGTGTAAATTAAAATAAATGCTGTTACGGCGCAGGTGCCATGCGCCCCATTAAGCTCCTATCTCTTATTGAAGAGGAGCGAACTGCGCATGTACAACTTACTGTAGAACGAGAGCCAATGGCCAAAGATTCCTGCGCCCCAGCCCAGAAATATGTAACCAATAATCAGTAACTTTAGATGTTTTTTTAATCTATATTTTATTGCAGATTATACATTTTACTCACTAACTATATAATATGTACCTTGCTCATTTAAAAAATATATATATTTCAAAGTCATTTTTTAAAAGTACTCAACGAAGGTCTTCTTCGTCTTGGATGTGTGGAGTGGTCGGGCGACGCCCTAGTACCCTCTACTGGCCAGCCGCCACTGCTAGGCCTACAAAAAGTACACTGTTGGCCAACCAAGCACTATCCACGTGTTTGAACGTGTTTTGGTTAAGGTAATTTTATATTTGATATATGAGTAATCTCTTGAAAAAAGACATCTTAACAGTCTGTTGTTATATCCTATAGGAGACTGCCACTGCCGTTTTGCCTTATAGGAATCGTTTGTGTAATCATTTATGTAATATTCATTGAATCCATTGTTAAGCTCTTTGAATCAACTGTTTTACCTGTTTCGTTGATTTTTCTTTTTGTTGATCTTTCTTTGATTTAGCTGGGACCAGGCCTTATCACCCTCCGTTTGCTTCACGTGTGATGTGCTGTGGTAAGGACAAACAACTCACTTACTCATCCAACAGATTGCAGTGCTGTGAATATTCTGTGCATGCGTGGTGTTTCTTCCTCTGGGGAGGTTTTGAGTAGTATCTCCCCATAGCCAGTGTCTGTCCTCGTTTATGTCCTCAGTTTTTGTCCATTAGTTGTTTACTTTAGTGAGTAAAATTACGCTGTTATTTGCAAAACCTGGTCTTTTCTTTTGCAGCTTTCCTTTCCATTACAGCAATAAATACATTTACTGTGAATGCACATCTCCTCATATCTCTTCATTTATTTGAAGGCCTGTGAACCCTTCACATAGATAAAACTATTTCTTAGGTGGCGTTGTTGGCCCGGACAATTACGTCACATATGGCTGTGACTCCAGAATGTGCTAAAATCAGGTGTCTTTTCTTCTCTGCCGTACCGTATTTTCAACGCCTCCCGAACCATGCACGTTTGCGCACCAAACCGTGTGTGTCATCCCATACGGTAGGCCTACGTTTGTGTGTAACGGGAACCGTTACACACCTAGTGTTTGTGCGTGTATGGATGGGTGTGTGGACGTGCGTGGGTACGCGTGTGTGTGTATATATATATATAAACCGGGCAATGCTGTGTCAACCTTTTTTGGATATATCACATTTACTATGTTAACGATTACAACCTTTATGTCTGTTTTTTGCCCTATTGTTTAACTGATTGTATGTCTGCATTTCTTGTTGAAAATGAATACAAATTAGGAAAACAAACAAATATTTGTGGATACATAAAACCTGCAAATACATGAAAATACAATTTTTATTTTACACAAATTCACTACCTATCCAAACCTATTTTAATATAATATAAAAGTAAGGTTTGTGTACAGTGCTCGTCGATGCTTGTGTTTACATTTTTAATTCGCCAATCTGTTGAAGAAGAAAACCTTTATCCGACTCCAGGATTGAGATTTGTCGATTCTTCTCACTCACCTCCTGTCAATAAACAAACAAACAAACCAAGTATACAAAACAATGAAATCAATAATGATTGCTGATTACAGTCTTGTTTGCGAATTTAAAGGAAAACCGGATGGATTGAACCTCTGGAAAAAATCCAACGTTTTAAAAACGTAGGATAATTGTTACTGGTAGTTTTGGGTTAGCAGGTAACGTCAATCAAACGGCTAACAAGGAGTATCCATATCAAGATATAAAAGATAAAACCTTTCATTTCTTATCACAAAATCAAATGCAATACTGACCTGAGTCAATACTGTGTTTCGCCAGCGGAGGTCGCTATCGGACAGCCCATCCGGCAGCGAGCCGTTTCTAGTGCTCGTCATGTTGGACTCGCTCATCACGCTCCCTAAAGAACCGTTAGCCCGATGGATCCTAGACCTGAGGAAGCAAGACCCTGTCTGGGGGAGGGAGAGAGGGTTCATCAGTTTTCTCCTGTACTAAGATCTGTACCTCCCTCCCTCTCCATCCATATATCCCTCCTCTCTCTCCCATCTTTCCTGAGAGGAGAGAGACGTGGAGATGAGAAGATGGGAGGAGAGGAGGAGAGAGAAAATATATTAGAGAGAAGAGAAGAGGAGTCAGGTGCCTGTATTCTGCTGGTGTTGGCGGTCCCCCGGGCCTCTAGGTACAGCTGGAGGGCCCGGTTATGGTCCAGACGGCGGTAGTACCAGAGTCTAGTCTGCTCCAGGACCCTCACCCCCCCCAACAGGGAGTCCTTCTCTTGCTCCAAGTCCTTAAGACGCCTCAACTGGGACACACACAAAACACACACTTTTATTATAGCAGAATATATTCAGCTGGAGCCTGGGACAACATCCCAAATGTCCCATAATTTGTACTAATATATATTAATGAAGTACTATCTATCTATACTATCTAATGTTTAAATAATTAAATAATGTTAAATAATGTATATAATATATATATTGTACATGTTTAGCTCACACACACACATAGTCCTTGTTTACACGAAAGCAAGGACATCACTTTGTGTTGAAAAGTTGTAGGGACATAACGGCTAAGATGAAAAAAAAATGCAGTTTAAGGCAATGTAATGGGGGGATCGGTATGAGGTCAGAGGAGATAATTACGACGAGGAAAAAATTGCACAACGGCGCATCCAAAGGGGCACGTTTTTGTGTCATTTTAGAATCAGTAGGCAAGATTATTATTTTTAGTTTTTAGCTTACGTTACTTCTTTTGGACAATGGGCATTTGTTGCTTCTATATTTCCATTGCATTGTATGTTTTCTTATTGTGCAAATAAACCTTTCTCAATGTATTTTCATTTGTTAGTTAACATTTCTTGGTGCAAGCTATTTTTTTGAACATTTTTAACAAATTATGATTTAAAAAAGTGATGGGGACAAAATCTGCAATTTCAAAAAGTGGTGGGGATATGTCCCCAGTGTAAATGACACCTATGCACAAAATAAATACCTAGATTCTACAAACAGTTTTTTCTTCTGGTTCTTGTGGTTACATAAGTGGCATTGGTTTCAATCAACATTAAATAAAAGTCAAAGTTCAAATGAAGGGTAAATGTCATTAAAACATTTGAAATTAATCTATTTTGTTTTGTGTGGGACAGGAAATTTTAAGGCCTCTGACAATCTGTTCAAAAATATAAAAAAATGCATATATGTCTTATTGTGCATATACCAAAACTTAAGTATGAATACATGTTGCATTGAAATGATAACCAATAAGTAATGAATAAAAAACTACAAGCTATGAACCATTACACAATTTTATTTGTCATAGTTAGTTGCAATATCACCATACCGTAAAGAAAGTAAACATCGGCATTGAGTGTTTTAAAACATACTCGCTGAGCTTTAATCCTGTCCACGTTCTTATAATACATCCATGGTCTGCAACAGTTGATGACGGAGATTGTTCCAGCCCACCGGCGGGTCTGTATTGTCTTCTGTAGCTGACGCAGACATTGTAATCCTTGTCTTCACAGTATGAATGCCAGACCGTTTTAATTGTAATCTTCATGAACATGTGGTTTGGTTTTGCTAATACTATTTGTCAAATGTCTGTGCTGCATGTATATAAGATGGAGTGTATAAATATATGATTCTTTAGTGAATAGACAAGGTTTTGTTGCATCTGTGGGGCGGGACAACAACCTTGATTGGTTCATCGTTCATAGATCTCCTGACCTCAGCAAACTCCCGGTAATCTATGATCCGATTGTTTAGGAGTTTGCTGACGTTAGCAAATCCCATTTTAATCCCGCCCAAATTTAACCTGAAAGCACACGCAAAAAGAAATAACGGTTTGTATTTGGAATAAGATTAATTCCACACATCTGCCATCTGATATAAAACATAGTTTTCTACATACACGGTGAATAACAGTATCAAGATACCTTTAATAATTGGTTTCATACCCAATGGAACGGCATTAATCACAGTGTGATATTGCTTAATTGGACACAGAAAATGTAACTTTTCAACAACATTTTCACAACTTAATATGTGACCATTTTCATCCAGAATATCTGAAAGAAACGATGTAATATGTACCTGTTGTTCCAAATGAGCGATTCACGGGAGAGAAATTATGTGTGTACATATTTCCAATAACTGTTTATGGAATTCTGAGAGCTTAAAGGTGCTGTAGGTAAGATTTGAGAGTTGTAGAGAGACAGCAGAAAAGAGCGGAAGAGAGCAAGATTTTAAAACAACCAAAAAAAGTCCCCTCCCTCTCTGCTCCCTCCCTACGTTTCTCCGCCATTGTGAAGTATTGCATTTCATGCACCTGAACCAATCAGGGAAGAGATGCCCTGATTGGTCAGAAATGGGCTGGGAGTGGCAAAAAGAAATTAAAAAAATCTAAATTAGCTCATACAGAGGCAGGCGCTAGCCTCTTGAGACCATCCAGACAGGGGACCAGGCTTTGGCTCGAAGCTTGAGGCAATGGGGGGGCCTGGCAGGGGCACAGACCCAGAGGAGGGGGGCCATCATCTGTATCGACACTTGTTTTAATTTGTTTTTTAATCTATCCCCGTCTATTTTAGGTAATCAAACATTTGTCTTACACACAATGGTGTCTTGTTATATACACTGATTAATGGATGCATTCATTTGCATTCATTCCTTTATTGTGTGTAGTTATTCAAATGATCATACCTCAGTAAAGTAGATTGGACACTGAAACTTGAGTTACAAAAAGGTGAGATGCACAAGTTTTAGGGGAGGCGCTGTTGGAAGCCAAGGATGTAGGACGTGTCTCTCTATTGCTCCTGAGTCAGTGACCAAATTTATATATTTAGTCTTGCAACATTGTATATATCTGTTTGGTCAGGTGCCTGAAGAGACCTCTAAACAATTCCAATTTTTTTTGTAATGACATCTTTTAATGACATTTTTTGTGGAGTCTGCAAGAGTAGGCCGCAACAAGCTCTCTCCTAATTTATCCCCACCATTGGATGCTGCGGCTAATGTTGGCCCCACTGACTGTGAAGCTGCTACAATCCACAATGGGCTCCCTCAAAACTGATATTTTTGGTAAAATGTACTATCTTTCTATCAATCTGAGATATCATTGATTAAAAACAAGCTTAAAAAATGTATCTAGAATATACAGAATAACCTTGATGCACACGGGGCAAATTTATCGGAGCTGGAGCGCGGTGCTAAGGACCACAGCACTCCCATTAGCAAGCTAGAGGCTAACGTCAGCTCACTAAGAACTAGGGTGAGCTAGTCGTGGACTCTGTCGTGGACTCTGTCGTGGACTCTGTCGGTCCACGACCGACAGAGTTTGTGGCCCAGCTGCTTCAGGAGCTGCTCTACCTGGAGGAGAAGCTGCTGCTAGACCAAGCTCACCGCACTCTGCGTAGCTGACCCCGGAATGGAGAACCTCCACGACCATTTGTCATCAGGGTGCATTTCTTTTATGTCCGCAACGACATACTGAAGAGATCTGGAGAAACATGGCCTACAAGGGTAGGAGAATATCGATCCTTCTGACTACAGTACCCCTAACTTTGCTGGGGTCACTGATGCTTGAATGCTATTTTTCTTTCACTTCCAATCCATGTTGGTGAATGTAGAGTTGATTCCCCACTATAATGCAATATAATGCAGCCGCCTCTAAGGTCAATATTTGCTGTTTGCATAACTCAGTCGCAGTTTTATCATTTAAACCATTTTATTGACCTTAAAGTAACGTTCCACCGGCACAGTCACGTTTTTAGTGTCATCATAGTGTAATGATAGTTTCCCAAGCTGTTGAAATGTACCCACAAACCAAACAAAAACGCTCCGAAACTACCGACACGAGTTGTATAATATTGTCAATTTACTACAATGTCCATGGTGCATTGCGTGGCAAGTAAGTGAGTCGTCCAGGCGTGAGAGTGTTCGGAGAGGCAGATACAAGCTCAACTACTTTTGTTTAGAGTTTTGTATTTTATATTTCTCGACCTGTGGACTATATGGGTAACATCATGGCATCATACAAGATATCGATTTGCTAAAGTGGCCGCTGAAGCCCAACATATGACATAAAGGTTTATGCATGTCTGTATTTGTATTTCAATAATAATAAAGTATTTAAAACACATTTGCTGACCTTCTTAAATTCTGTCTGCATTATTATAATATATCCATGGTCTTTAACAGTTGATAACGGAGATTGTGCCAGGTCCCGTTTCCACATCAGCTGGTGGATTTGAATCGTATCATGGACTGGTCTGTAGACTTCTGTAGCTGCCACAGACATTGCAATCCTCATCTTCACAGTATAAATGCCAGACCGTAATCTTCGCGAGCCTGCTGTTCGGTTTCGCTAATACTACATGAGTAAACTCTGAAAATGGTAGTTTAGTAACGGCAATACTGCATAAATAAGCATCGGCATGAAGCTATTTGCAAACTTCTGTGCTGCAAGTAGGCTAGTACTGTAAAAAGAAATTTCCAAGGGAGCATGAGATCATCATACACACTTTTACTTTGTTTCCCCGCAGGATGCCACCTATATTTTCCAACCACATTCGTCTGATCAGTGTTACTGAGCGCTGGTGGCTTGTTAACTTTCTAATAACTTTTTTTGTTTTTTTCACCACTGCAGTGGCCCAAGGATATCGTGCTCCCCGAATTAGGGGACGGGCTGGACAGCCACGTTGTTTGATCACACAAGAGCAACTCCAGTTTTTATTATCTTTTAATTTCACCATAGAGCAGATTGCAGACATACTGGGAGTCTCAAGACTCATTGTAAAGCAACGTATCAGGTTATTATTAACACATACAGTAGCCAATTTATATTTGCCCTTGACAATTTAGTACATGGGTGGAGAGTTAATTCATACATATTCTCTGTGGTTAGTTCTATCTCAATTGCCATTCAAAATGTTTGCTCAGTCCTTTGACAGCTGCAAGTGCCTATTTGCATTGTCATCATGGTTATGATTTGCATTACCATCCCAACATGTCAAATGTGATGATCAGTAGTAGTAGTAGACCGGTCAGATTTAATTTAACCTCCTGAATTGTGAAGAGTTGCACAGAGCCATGCATGTAAAAATGAGTGACTAATTTGCTCTGTCCTTTTTTTCTGTTATTACAGGCTGTTTAATATCTCCGTCCGTGGTCCGCTACTCAAACATGACCGACGCAGAGTTGGATGAAACAGTCATTGACCTGGTACAAGGGAGCGATCAGCTCAGACGCTGGGCGTGCACATCTTTTTGGAGAGGGCTTTGTCGTGCAAAGGAGTCGTGTTCGACGAAGTCTGCTCAGGACCAACCCAGAAGGGGCTGCTCTTAGAGCTATTTCTCATCGACTGCATTTTCTAGGTTGTGATCCCATCATATAGCCTATATTTATTAAAAATGAAATGACCTCAGTGTGCTACTATAGGTATATACAACACCCACCCCAGCAACAGCCTGTTCGCCCTGCTGCCGTCTGGCAAGAGATACAGAAGTATCTGCTGTCATACCACCAGACTACAGAGCAGCTTCTTTCCTTGGGCTTTAAGACTCCTAAATTTATCCTCCGTACTCAAATGGGTAGCAAAGTAGAAAATGGGACTCTATCTTGCATCTCGAAGTGCATCCATGTGTTGTAGAATGAAGAATGACAATAAATGAACCTTTATAGGACTATGGTCATTAATGTGTACTTCCAAGCTGTTACAAAGGGTGTCTTCATGATACAGAAGCAACACTGACAAAGCACACAGACATTGGTACTATCTTATATTCTTTGTTGTTCATTTCATACATACATTCATACAACTGGACATTAAAACCCAACTAAACTGACTCCGGAAGCCTTTTCAATATGATACATATTTTCTACAATATGTGCGCAAACAAAGGCCCTAAAGGTTGGGTTATTTTTTAATGTTCATATGCCAATGGGCCATGTATGCCAAATGTTGTCTTTCAATATGTGGTCCTCCCCTCTATTAGCCACTGACACATTTCACCGCTTCATGTCTGGACTGAAACTCGTACGTATCCCTGAGAAAGTGAGTCAAGGAAGTGAGCCACCGTAACGACTTCCACTTCTCAAGATTCAGGATCATTGCCCTCTATAGCCCACTACTAACTACCATCTATAGCCCACTACTAACTACCATCTATAGCCCACTACTAACTACCATCTATAACCCACTACTAACTCTTTTGTTTTGTATACATTGAGCTATTAAGAGTATTTCAGACAAAATCTCTCCATAACATCCAATCATTGTTGAGTAGAGTGCAACAATGATTTAATTAATATGTAACATCTCTGAACCCCAGGAAATAGGGGGCAAAAATCACATTGTGAGATATTGTGATGCATATGTAGCCCACATGCTAACAACATAGCAAAACATTACAGGATCATCAATATAAAGAGATCAGGCATACAGCATTATGGCTGCTCAGACCTGCTGCTCACTCATCTTTATTCATTGATGTAACAAGCATGTGAATGTGCATAATGATGCTTAGTGGTAGGACTGGTAACATTACAAGCAGACAGATTTGGAAATTATTGTTATTGATATTGAAATTGAATGGGATAAACAGCATCATCATGATAAAGTTAACTACAAGCACTTAAGGTGAGCCTAGCTTCGCCTAATATTTTGGTTTGTGTGCTCTACAAACTATTGGGCTGGGAACAGCAACAGCCAGGAAGCTATTCTACCAGCTCTAAGCTGGACAGAAGAAGTACATGAAACATAAT
>OMNO01069903.1:0-10831 GCA_900303215.1 Trachyrincus scabrus | reverse complement strand
CCTGCTACGCTAACAGAAACTCCATCTCTGTGTCCCTCGCTCTCTTCTCTCGCTCTGCTCTGCTCCCCCGCATGCCACCACCCCCTCCTTCTCCTTCTGTCACTAAGTCCATTTACCCGCTCTCGTGCTGTCCGCTTGCTCCACCTGTCATTTGCATATGAATGAGGTCTGGAGTGGTTGTAGACGTGCACCTGTATCGAGCAGCAGCGGTATCACGTCGGAGTAGTATTGTGCTGTAGTGATTCCTCAATACGGAACTTGTTTGGTTCGCAAATAAATCGACAACAATGCATTGATAATGTATGAATAATGCCAGACTGCGCACAACGTAAGGGGGGAGAGAGAGCGAGACAGAGAGTTAATCAATTAGTTAATGAACTAGGGTCCCAGACATTGATAAAGATAGTCCTTTTCATTTGATTGATTTTCTGCTCTGTTTTCAGCAATAGCGCTTTCATTTACAGGAAATAGACGTTACTCATTTCCCGGGGTTGTGTGTGTGTGTGTGTGTGTGTGTGTGTGTGTGTGTGTGTGTGTGTGTGTGTTTGTGTTTGTGTGTTTGTCTGACCATCAGTGTCCCAATAACCATGTTAAGGTGTCTTGGAGGCTGTAACAGCAGTGCTGCAACTACCACTAACACATTCAGGTGTTCCTGAAGGCTAATCATGTCCTTATATCCTTCATCCTAACGTGTCAGAGCTATATGTTTGCTACGCCATGACATAGACCAGGCATCAGCCTAAGATGATTTCCATAAAGCTTCAAAACACAGCTACCATGACTGACAGATATAGTCTCTGATGTATCTCTAACTCCAAAGCTTGGTGTATGAGATTGTCTGTGTTATTTATATAATGCATAGGTGTGATTTGGTTCTCTAGGCTGTGGTTTGGTTCTCTAGGCTGTGGCTTGGTTCTCTAGGCTGTGGCTTGGTTCTCTAGGCTGTGGTTTGGTTCTCTAGGCTGTGGTTTGGTTCTCTAGGCTGTGGTTTGGTTCTCTATGCTGGTGTGGTGCTTTATGGGCAGTGGTATGGTGCTTTAGGGATAGGTATGGTGCTTTATGGGCAGTGGTATGGTGCTTTAGGGATAGGTATGGTGCTTTATGGGCAGTGGTATGGTGCTTTAGGGATAGGTATGGTGCTTTAGGGATAGTTTCTTAATTTAGCTGGAGGAGAGCTGAGCGTGATTAGATTTAAACCTTCTCTCCCATTGATGCATCTCAGGGAGCCAGTTGGTAATTACTGGCCAGGATTACTCCTTCAGTCCCCAGGGTGTGGAGCACACTCTTCATCTTGTCTCTTCTTTCTTCTTTTTATTCTCTGTTCCATTTCTCTGGCTGGATCAATCAGCCCTGCACTCCCTCCTCTGTCTGCCTGGCAGAGACCGGGGATACTCTGTCTTTATATAAACTCTGTGCTTGAAATAATGTGGTCTCTGGATGTGTTTACAATCTACGTTGCCATTCTCATACCGTGTCTCATCAATACATTGGACAAGAAATATCTTCAGTAGGTTTATAATCAGCGTTCCTGAGGCCTTCAAGTGTATTTTCTCTCTGGGTTGATCATTTAATTGCAATAGTTAAGTCCTCAAGTATATGCAATCAACTTGTATTACTATTATTATTATTTGTGTTTTGGTCTTATTCGTTTAAAATATAAAATATCAGGTTGTGTTGTAATCATGTATTTATGAATATACAATCTTTTCTTTCTCATTCTTGCTGTGCTGAAGACCATATTTCAGTGCCATATGGTGATGAGGCTTTGGTTTTGTGCTTTGGATTAAGCCATTCGTTAGTGAGTTTTGTTTCAGACCCAGCCCTGAACAAACATTTAGCTGAAATGTCATTATTAATGACTCCGTAACTAATGGCTTTAGCTTGTTTTTCTCCATAAAAGTGCTGACACTCAGTAGGGCAGAATGCAGAATCAATAGACCCAATATTCGTTGTAAAAACACTCTCCTCATGCTTAAGGGTTATGTACACATTGGAATATAAATGGTTCACCACTCTGCTCAGCAAACTAGTTTGTAAATCAATTGCATATCAATTACAGATCATCATAACTCTCAACATGTTATTTTAAGTGAGGGGTGATGCACATTTAAGGCTATGTTTAAAGGATGTGATGGCCAAGCTAGAGAATCAACCAACTCATCAAACTCATTATTGTTCGGCTCACGATTAAAAATCCTACATTTTGTTGACTCACAAAAGCTAGGGGGAAGCCAAGCACAAAAGTTCGTAAAGGATGGGGAAGAGTCGTAACCACTCGTAACCCTAGGCGACGGAGATGGGCACAGGAAGTTAGCCCTGGAGCTTCGCAGAGGCGGGTCAAGTCAGGGATGTATAAAGCCTTTTCAGTCATTCTTACACATGATTTCCCCCCCCAGATCTTGGAAGTCTCTGTCGGGCAGTCTGTCTGCTCCAGGACAGGCTTCACTTCCCTGGTCTGACAGCACATCCCTGGGGACGGCTGTGGAGACGGGCGCTGACAGTATAGGACTCTATAGCAAGCCACAATACAGCCATCCTCTCCTAATTACATTCTCACTCCTCTCTCCGTGGTGCCCCCCTCTGTCTGGCTCGCTTTCTTTTTCTCTCTTCTTTTGACTCGTCTCTCTCATCTCGCATCTCTCTTTCTATCAATCGCCCTCACTTTCTCTCTGCATGTCTCTCTCTGTCACACACACACACACACACACACACACACCTTGTTGTCTTTCAATCAAAAAAGACTGGACTGGACAGGGCTGAAATGAGGTAAGCTGGATGCCAAGTTAGAAGACCGGTGGAGACAGGTTTTGGATGCCTTGATGGGCTGGTTGGTTGACTCTCAGGGAACGGGATGAGCCCCTTGCCCAATGGACAATCAGAGGGTCGCTGGTTCGATCCCTTGGCTCCTCCTGTCAAAATGTGTTACGGTGTCCTTTATCAACACACCTAACTGCTCCTGACAAGTTGACAGCTGACTTGGCATGGTTCACACACTACAGCCGAATGAAATGAAAGTGTGAATAAAGACCATGCATTTGTAAAGCCTTTTCTGTCCTACTATTAGCTGTTATCAGCCCTTATTAACCATTCAACCTGCGTTGTCTGGGCACGAGGTTCGAGTCATAATGTGGAACAGGAAATAGTGATGGGAATGGTTTCTGCTGACGCCAGGCGTTTCGTGAGACAGCATGGCGGAGTGGGCTGTCGGGGTGGGGCGTGCCCTTGAGGCATGACTTGTGTTGTAACGGGCTCTCTGCCATGGCTCATGGTGTCGACCTCGCCACGGAGAGTCATCCATCCACCGCGCCACGGAGAGTCATCCATCCACCACGCCATTGTCACGACAAGGCCGACAGATGGACCGCTCTCCCCAGAGGGGGCTTCCTGTAAGACCCCATCTCGCATCTCTGTCCAGGCTGTGGGAGCGGCACCTAGCCCTGTGCCCCGCTCCGTGCTCCTCATGTTTTATTGACCTGCTTTTGCTGTCAGACTTAAAGGATAAGGTCATATATATGTTTTCACTTTTACAAAGTTGACTGTAAAAAGACGAACCTGCAGACCAGGTGAGAGGTTTATATCGTATAAACCTTATAATGTGACGTGAAGTTTAAAAGAGTGTTCCTTCTGATTGGGTGGCCTTGGTGCTCCAAACTCATCCCAGAGGGCTCTGGAGACAAAGGTCCCTGTGATGCTAGTTTCTGGATTACCTACCAGGAACTACGTCACGCCAGTGTTGTCACACGGGCCCTTCAGCCTTCATCTATCCATAAACACACACTGAACCTACTGAATCTAATTCACACCAAATCAGCATTTTGTTATTGATGAAGTTGTACGAATCAGTTTGATCCGCTTGAATGTGAAGAAAGAAGGTATTTAAAGTTTAGTTTGACCTTTAAGAATCTGTTGTTCAACACATTCTTCTGTCCGCTGAATGTTTTAAGGAAGTGGCGTTTCAGTGTGTTTGTGCACGTGTGTGATTCTGTGCATGTGTCTGTGTGTGTGTGTATTTGTTCTTCCTGCATGTACTGCAGAACCAAGGCTTGAGTTGAATGACTCTGAGTAACCTCTCAGTTACGTCACATGGACAGCTGCAGGGCGACAAGCCAATACACACACATCCATTCTGGTTCCCTCGCCTCCTTATGGTACATGATCACTGACTTACTGATCATGATCTGATTCCCTTAGGGTATTACTGTCAGATAATTTACTTTAATACATAGATCTGATACCAAAAGCCATATTAAACATGTCCTTTTTTTAAAGACACTGGATTTTCAGCTTTTTGGCAGAAATAAGTCATTAAGATGCCTGCCTGTAATGTATATTTTTCATTTAATGCTAATAGTTATATTTTCTTAATTAAGCTATGATGTTTTAGTTGTGTTTATACTGTTCAGTAAAAGCTATTGATCAGATCTGGACTCTTGTTTCAGTGGTAGGGTTAGGTACAACATACTGTGATGGAACTGCAGGCGACAGGCAATGTCATGTTATATCACATCTTTACAATAGCGTTTGCATTGTCCGTATACTTTACTAATAGACTGAGAATGTTGCTCGATGTAATGTACCTACATGCACATAAAAGAAAGAAGACCGGGTTAGGGACCTGATTTGAAGCCATCCTTCCAGTCCATAGAAGTACAGTACATACTCCAGTCTGCATCTCATTACAGCGACGTTCTTAAAACGCAGTGCGGTTTTTCATCATGACCAGAGGGGCCGCCAGAGTGCAGAGTTATCTCATGCAGCTTTAAGGAGAAGGGTACATCATGGGTCGAGGATATTACTCAATGACACGTGGATTGTTGTTGTTCTGTAAATATTTTTTTTCTTCTTGACTCCTACTCGACGACATTCGTTGGTGATGTGATCAGGGGCAGTTCGTACAACGTCCGACATCAACACCGTTTGACCCCTGACCTCTTCCACCCCTTCCAGATGATTCCGGTGACGACGAGCCCACGTCGCAGTCCGACCGCAGCGAAATCCAGGGCACGCTGAAGACGCTGGTCAGCAAGCTGGATGACCTCAGCACGTGTAACGACCTGATCGCCAAGCACGGTGCGGCCCTGCAGCGGTCACTCAGCGAGCTCGAGGGGCTGCGGGTGCCCGTGGACGGCAGCGAGAAGATCAAGGCCGTCAACGAGCGCGCCACCCTCTTCCGCATCACTTCCAATGCTATGATCAACGTAAGCCGTCCCTCCCGGGTGTAGTCACGGCCTTCTGACTGTGACCACCCCCCGGGTGTAGTCACGGCCTTCTGACTGTGACCACCCCCCGGGTGTAGTCACAGCCTTCTGACTGTGACCACCCCCCCCGCTGGTCCTCAGTGGGACAGCGCCACCATAACATAACATGACATGTGATCTGTGATTGGCTCAGATGGTTGCCCGGTTGCCTGCTACGTATCAATTCAGATAACTGCTAGTCGCTTCATTAAACCCTTTTTTGTTTTCCTTGATGATATTACGGTTACATTTGGTAGTTTGGCAGTGTATTGGATTTGCAGTGGGCCATGGGGAAGAGTTACACGAGATCTAATTCTGGGGTTGTGGACAGGAATAGTGTATCATCCCTTCCCCCCCGCCTGAAGAACCTCCTAGCCAGGTCAGGAATGTGAAACATCCTGACGCCTTCGCAGCCATGCTCACCATTAGACCTGCCGAGGAGCTGCAGACAGAGGCCTGACACCCTAGACACGTACAAGGTTTGCCTATCTGCCTTGATTCCTTTTAACCTACGAAGCATGGGTTTGATAGGTGTAGCAGAGTGACTCGTATGAGTTTTGTTGCTAGCTTTGGTTAGAAATCAGCTTGTTGGAAATACTAACACATGTTGTTCTGTATTTGCTAGCATAGCATTGTTAACAGAATTGGAGGCGTTCAGTTAATTATACGGCGCTTAAATGTTGAATAATGTGCCTCTACCTCCAGCAAGACTGGACAGGCGAGCAGCCTGTAATGTAATTACAATACCATGAGGTCTTGCTGACAGAACCCTGACACTGTATCTCTATAATACCTTCATTCTAGTAAATAGTTCGTCAGAATTTGTCATTCATAAAATGGTTATAACGGTATTTTGTTTATGTACATGCGACTAACTTTACGTTACATAAATTACGTAAAGGTGCAGTCATTTGTTTGTGACCACTAGAGGGTAGAAAGTAAATACAGTCATTTAGTAAACTCCAGTGTCCTGCACTGAACTTCCACTTGTGATAGAAATGTTCGCTACTCACAGTAGAAAAGTCAAAACAACAAAAGATAAAGATAGCGGGTGGTTCTGGTAAGAAGTCATCACACTATAGTCTATAAAGTCTAAGATTAGGTCTATTTGAGTCTCAACAAACAGAGTGAAGGGGGAAGTGATGAGCAGGTCACCAGAGTGTTGGTGGAGACGGTGGAAGGGGAGCTCTATATATATATGTATATATTTATATATATGTACGTATATATGTGTAGGCACATTTAGCGTTAACGAGCTTTCTCACCTTGTGTTTGCGTACATGAGTTTGGCTTTACGTTTTACGCTCACCACCCAAATACTAAATACACCCGGCCATTTAATTTGACACCGACAGCTGTTACGTCACCCATTTACATATTGACTTGTGCACGTCTATGCACTCATGGAAGGCATTGGGTAACCTGGCTCAGACACAATATTCATTCACACGAAGTCACGAGCAGTCTGAGCTTTTTAGAAACAACTCAGCAGAAAAGTAAAAAGTACTTTTTGAGTGGAAGCTGAGTTTCATATCAGGTATGTGTCTGAGGTCTGAGGAAGTGAGCAGTGAACAACGTCACAAGCACTTTTCTGCAGACTTCCCCAGAAACATTTATGCCCTTTTGTGATTGACATCACTTCTTGTGTGGACGCTGAAGGTAAGAGACGATGCTTTGAGTCAAATATTCATGAGATAATACAGTTGATGTGATGTTTAAACTGCAGCACAGTTTTCCAGTTGATAGTTTTCCAGTGTGACCTAACCCTTGAGTTAAGACAGAATTGATTTAACATCACCACTTAGATTTACGTTTACAGCTCAGGATGAACAGAGAAAATGTGAGTCTACTGTTTAACATAATTTCTTATTATTATGTTAGTTTAATTTTCATTTAATAGACAAGGCCTAAAAAACACAACGATTAGATGGATTAGAAACAGTTGTTGTTTCTTGGGACCTAATTCCACACTGTGATGACACCGTCAGTACAGAAAGCACGCTTAAGTTATCTGGAAAGATAACTGGGCTCAAATGGCTTTCCAAGACGCTGTTATCTTGCATATTGCAGAGGTCAACCGTTTGAAAGCAAATCCAAAATCCTGAACACGGTTAATAAGAGTTGGACTGATTGAATTAAAACGATTCTATTGCTATACTTTGTTGAAGTTAAGGTTAAAACGATTGAGAATGAAACAGGGCTGGCCACGTTAGTGGGACCCACAGAGACACGCATGTGTTGCCTTTAAAAGAGAAGCAGCTCAGCAGGAAGCCTTGATTCTGACATTATGTTCCCTCTGAATAGTGCCTGATCAGCATTCACTCTCACAGCAGAGTAAGACACATCATGCAATAGCAGTATTATTATGCTGTATTTTAATAGGTAAGAATGTTGTCTGCTTTGTCGTAGGGTAAACGTGTTATACCTAGAAAGTTATACCCAGAAAATATAACATTTCATTACTTTGCTACTTGAATCACTACCAATAAGTGCATTTGTAGTATCTGACGACACACCAGAGCCCCCAACAAGAACCAACTTCATAGTAACTGCTAATCAATTTAACATTATTATTTCACCAAATAAATACTTAATAAAATCAATTAGGCTTTTTATTTACATGAATTTACATCATTTACAAACTTACTTACAACTAAAATAAACGTTTTAAAGTTACAACCTCGTGTGTTGGTGGTAGGAGTAGGGCAGCAACCCGTGAATCTCTTCCTGGTAGTGAAAGCCTCGTTCTGGAGAAAAGGCTCCACTGTTGGAGAACAAAGCACACGGTTACTGTCTCTCTCGTTGTTTCATTCCTTTTCTTATCATCTGTTCATGTTTGTTGCTGGGCTTTGTTCATCCTGTAGTGCACTGCATTGCCCTCTTGGCCAGGTTGCTTTTGGAAAAAGAAATGCTGGATGTTATTATGCAATGGGTTTTTACCTGGGGTTACCAGGTGTTACCAGGGCATTGTTTTCACACCCTTTAAACACAATGCAACATGCTAGTTGTTTTGTGGCCTGGCTGCCCCCTGCATGGTATCGGGCTGTCCCCTGAGTTACTTGCGGCCGTTGACCTTTTGAGCTGAGTCCGCCAGCAGTCATCAGAAGCAGGGCTAACACATGCTGACACTGTGGCTTTGATCTGAAATAACCCCCCATTGTTTCTGCAATACTGCCAAGGCAGCAATACAGGTTGCAATGTACCAGAGTGTTGGCCGTAATACACCGTCTTGACGAGGATGATCTACAGTACACCGTAGACAGAGCTGTGTACTGGCTCAGCGGCCGGGGACTATATGGCATCATGGTGATTGAAATAATAGCCATGATGAGCCCTGATTACAGTGTGATTATATAATGATATAATCACATCCTCTGGAGTTGAGGAAATGTAATAATCTGGTGACTTTCTCTTCTGTACATCGGTATATCTATACTATATATTGTGAGAGAGGGAGGCCGCTCTGTCACCAAAATACAAAGAATAAGGAACGTTTTTATTGTGCAAAACAATTCCAATGCATCCTTGCATATTTATCTTTTACAATCATTGTGTTTTTATGTTTGTCGGTGTGTTTAAATGCATGTGTGTGTGTGTGTGTGTGTGTGTGCGTGTGTGTGTGCGTGTGTGTGGTGTGTGTGTGCGTGTGCGTGTGCGTGTGCGTGCGTGCTTGCATCATGTGTGTCTAGGCATGTCGAGACTTCCTGGACCTTGCGGAGAGCCACAGCCGGAGATGGCAGCGGGCGCTGCAGTATGAGCGGGAGCAGCGTAGTCACCTGGAGACGACCATAGAGCAGCTAGCCAAGCAGCACAACAGCCTGGAGCGAGCCTGGAGGGAGGCCCCAGCGCACGCCGCCAACACACCCAGCGGCCCCACCGCCAACACGGGTAAGAGATGTGACGACTGATTGTTAAAGGATGTCGCCATGTTGTTGTCTTTGTAAGGCATGTGTACCTTATCCAACAGGAACACGACTGTACCTTATCCAACAGGAAGTGTACCTTATCCAACAGGAACATGACTGTACCTTATCCAACAGGAAGTGTACCTTATCCAACAGGAACACGACTGTACCTTATCCAACAGGAAGTGTACCTTATCCAACAGGAACACGACTGTACCTTATCCAACAGGAAGTGTACCTTATCCAACAGGAAGTGTACCTTATCCAACAGGAACACGACTGTACCTTATCCAACAGGAAGTGTACCTTATCCAACAGGAACACGACTGTACCTTATCCAACAGGAAGTGTACCTTATCCAACAGGAACACGACTGATGATGACTGAAACGTTTGATAGCAAACACACTAGTGATAGTGTGTTTGCCACTGACATCCCCTGATGTGTGCGTCCTGACAGAGGGGAGGGGCAGGGGTCTGAAAGAGGAGGCCAGTGATGAAGATGAGGATACGGAGTTCTTTGACGCTATGGAGGACTCGCCTGCCTTCATCACAGTGACCGCCACGGAGGGCTCTCAGCACAGGTCAGCTGTCCCAGTGAAGGAAAACATGATTCAGATGTTTATTACCAGATCAGTACATGTTATTCTACATTATTAAATGCTCACTTTTTTTGGTCCATTACTGACCATAGACCTGCTGTGTGTGTGTGTGTGTGTGTGTGTGTGTGTGCGTGTGCGTGCGCGCGAGCGTGTCTACTACTGACCATAGACCTGCTGTGTGTGCGTGCGTGTGCGTGTCCACTACTGACCATAGACCTGCGTGTGAGTGCATGCGTGCGTGTCCACTACTGACCATAGACCTGCGTGTGAGTGCATGCGTGCGTGTCCACTACTGACCATAGACCTGCTGTGTGTGTGTGCGTGTGTGCGTGTCCACTACTGACCATAGACCTGCTGTGTGTTGCAGGCGTTCTCAGAGCAGTATGAGTGGTGCAAGTGGAGGCCAGCCTAATGACTGGAGCCAGGAAGACCATGTAAGTGTCCTGTTACCATGGGAACCGCTTGTTCAGCCATCTCCAAATATCTGTTCAAATCATATCAATTATTATTATCATGAAAAATAATGAATTATAAGGAGAAGTTGGATGTTATCATGTAGGTTGGAGCTGAAAAAGGTTTGATATCCACCATGTTGGCAGGTTAGCTCAAGCCCTTATGCTGAAGCTCGCTGCCAAAGACAATATCACAACTGATATCTACTACACACACACACACACACACACACACACACACTGGTTTGTGTGTGTGTATCGTCCTCATGCTGCCACCCATGTGGTTGAAAAGACCCACAGCTGTTCTGTCATTACTCCTCCAGATCGTAATTAGCAGTTAGCAGAAATCTGCTTCTCTTCCTCACTCTGCCTGCCTTCTGTCTCACTGTCTCTCTGTCTCTGTCTCTCTGTCTCACTGTCTCACTGTCTCTTTTTCTCTGTCTCTCTCTCTCTGTCTCACTGTCTCTCTGTCTCTCTGTCTCTGTCTCTCTCTCTCTGTCTCACTGTCTCTCTCTCTCTCTGTCTCTCTCTCTCTGTCTCTCTGTCTCACTGTCTCTCTGTCTCTCTGTCTCACATGTCAAGTCAAGTCAGAGTTTATTATCCCACCAGGGGAAATTTGGTTGCAGCCAGATATTA
>OMNO01069877.1:0-10595 GCA_900303215.1 Trachyrincus scabrus | reverse complement strand
CTATCTGGCTCTTTGTTTGTCTGTCACGGTGGTGTGCACTAGCCTGCTGTGGGCCAGGTCACAACAGAAGCACACCCCTGTGTGGGGAGGATGAAATGTCAATGGTGCTTTCCAGCTCCTCGCTTTGCCTGTCTCCATTTCCTGGTGTTTGTACAGCCCTATTCACAACTAGCAGGGCAGGTAGCAGGGCCTGGCACTTGTAGAAGAAGTTGCTGCAAAAATCAAAAGCTTTTGGTTGCAAAAATTGGACATGCTTGATTTTTTTTCTGTGGGTATTGTATTTCTGTATTGGCCGATAGTCTCTGATACCTACTCACTTTGGCCGGAGTTGTTATACCATGTCTGCATCTGCATATCCTTTGCGGGTATAAACTAGGAAGCAAGCCACTTGTTAAGCCCTAATCTAATTATTCTGAAATAAAGCTTAATTTTTGCAACTTATGTTGCCAAAATGGCTGAAGAAGTGAAACAGCTAAGTTTATCAGCATCTGGCTGGGGACAATTTACCCCAAGAGAGGCATGTTGAAACCGTCTAGCTGTGCTGAAGGTTAGCTACATCTGTTATTCTCTTTAGCCCTGGGACATCAAGGCACCAAAGCTAGAATTAGGCCTGGTTGAAGTGGGAAACCAGCACTGTGCAGATGCTTTTAAAGGCAGTTGGATGACATACTGTTTTTTTTAACAGGGCACATAATTAAACAGCACATTTGCCTTGTTTTACGGTCAACCCATGGCAGGGTTCATTACTTCCTGATGCAATACAAAGAAGCATAAGAAAACGGCAGGACCATATTATTGTAATTTTCACTCATGACAATTATTGGAGATACCCTCATCGTTGTACACAAAGTTTGTGTTCAACTATTTTGAGGCAACATATTTTGTTACATTGTTTGTTTATTGCCAATCTCACTGGTTGTATTCTCTAGTTCTGGTCGTCCATGCCCGGACCATCCTCTGTGTCAGCTTAAAGTAGAAGTAAGCTACTTGAAATGAAAGGATTCCCAAATGCTTAAAAACACTACTCTTGGACAACCAGGGAGTTCCTCTGCACAAGAACGTGGGCTGAGGCCTGAACAAGAAACTGATGAAACACAAACTGAATTGTGTGAGCTCATAGATGTACTGTGGTATGGAAAAGGCAAACGTCACTGTAGTGGTAGTGTCAACGTGACTAGGCATGTAGATCTACTAACTCAACCGGTATAAACGTGTACACCAGTCGACTTACATACATTTAAACGTCGCCATAAAACATGCTAGACAAGCCAAATATATGTGAATGAATTTGTCAAATGCATACTTCACGTTTGGTTGGCTCATTTACCAGTGCTTCCTTCACATTACAGGTGTACAGGTGTTGTAGCAGGTGTATCAGTCTTCTGAAACAAGCCACCACTATTATGCCTTTGTGCCCAAGCACTGAGCCCCAAAGTATTCAACAAATACTGCAACAGCTGAAGTGGAAACCAGATAACCACTCGATCATATCAACACACCGAGGTCAGACAGCACTTCTACACATACAGACAGGCTACAGACCCACCACATAATACATTATTTAGCAAGTAACAAAACTATCCTTTTTCATGCGCGGGCCGGGCACCAGCTAGGCTACATATGAATAGTCAGTAGGTAGAGAGATAGACTTGCACACTGGTGAGCACACAAGGAGCACAATAGCCGTGTTGTAATATTAACTTACTTGTATGGAGTCGTTTGCCATCTCTGCTGGGTGCTGGTCGGGTACCGGCGGGGCTTCTCGCTCCGGTCGGACGAACTCCACGCTTGTGAGTCTCCTCGTTCAGCTCGACTGTCAGACTAATTCAAACTAACAAGACGACTCACTTAAAATGGAAATATCGGGCGTTTTGTACGCGTTAACAGGTTTTTGTGTACATAGTTTTATTGACACAGTGGTCTACGGGGGTTATTCCGCATCGTTAGACCGCCTGCTGCCCGAGCCACTACCCAGAGAACAACCGCTCCTCCTGGGATATAACGTTATGATGTCGGCCAACGTTCACCAGACGACTACTACGACCGGCGGAGAGTATCAACCAAACATGCTCTGAAGGAGATTGGGTTATGAACAAAACTAAGCATCCGAGTCATTGTTCAATATCCAGATTGTGGATCCAACCGCCGTCTGCTAGCACGAGTCAAATCCAATCCGGCCGTGAACAAGACTCCCCGTTGTCTTCTGCCGAGTCGAGACTCACCGGGGCGCATCCACAGTTGACATTCAGTAAGCAGACGAAGTGTAAAGCCTTCCTCTACCGTATCAGTTAAGAACACACCTCAGTCACTGTGTCACATGGTGGTAGAGAGAGCCTGCTGTCAAGTCTTTGGACGCCTCTTTTCCGCCAGAGACAATGGACAGTCGAATCTCAGGAAGACAAAGGATTCTCAAAAAGATATAGCCGGGTATATAAGCCGGGTATATAAACCAGGCGGTCCAGAAATGACAAAACGTCCCCTTTAGTTCACAGGTTGCACATGAAACGCATTTTAAGAGCTCACGAGCGCTGCAGCTGACGTGAGAGGACGCGGACAAGACGAGCTGCTCGCTCCCGCCACTCGGGAAAAATTGGAACGCAGTCAGTGGGGACGCGCCCAAACGTGTCACGTGACAAAGTGACTTCGCCGGCCCAACTTTACGCCATGCTTTGCTTTACACTTACAACGTTTTAGGATTGCACTTTACACGTGTTGGTTGTTCAGTCGCTGATTACAGCTGTGTATAAGATATGGAGGATTGTATGCCAAATGTGCATGTATCACAACAACCTATAACCTACATAAGAGCTATTAGACCATGCTCAATATTGTTTGCTCATCAAGATGATTAGGCATTCAATATTGCACTGACCTAAATTATGTATGTATGTATGTATGTATGTATGTATGTATATGTATGTATGTATGTATGTATATGTATGTATGTATGTATATGTATGTATGTATGACAATCATGAAAACTCAAATCAGTTATAAAATTTCATTATTATCTAATTTGATATAAGTGAATCAGTATTGAAATAAATAAATAAATGGGATAAAAAACATCTAGAAGAGAAAGTGTAATATGGTGGTGTAATTGTATTACACTTATTTGCATCCTCCATTTGAACAACATGCTAGCAGAGCTGAGAGGTGAGGTGACCAGTCCATAGCCAATAGCAAAGTGATACTGTCTATTTGTGTACATATAATTCAAATAATGGAATAAATACACAAATGTATATCTTATGAACATTATTTAACTGTTTCAATGGATGGGTAGGCCCCTGTTAAAACAATAAACCTGTGAGAACCATTGACTCTAATTGGAATCTAAAAGGTTATTTTATAATAGGTGTGTCAGTGGGCGTGACTCCAGCATGTGCCACTAGCCAGTTAGTTCCCAAAAACTATTTCCCTGAGGTAAGGTTAGCTTAAGTATTATTTACACAAACATTGACTCAACGACTAAAGTAGGCTCTATACAAGCTATTCGGGATGGAAGTGTATTCACGATTATTCATTATAAGCGGCGCCAACCATCTCGAAAGTCATCTTTAAAGATTAACAGGAGGTTAACAAGGTCAACAGTAGCACGTATGCACACTAGCTAAATGCGTCTATATGTCATGCTTTGGTTTTTTTAACAGGTTTTCAACAAAAAGAAGAAAGAATGTCAAATGTCGAAGTACCTTACAATGTCAAAACGACCGTAAATTCACCACAACTTAATTCTTCATTACGAGGTCAACTCCAGGATGAAATGATATGCGAGGAACAGGGCATCTATGTCAAACAAGGTTAGTTTCGCACTGATCAGTGGCCATGCTCTATGGTCTATATGCACGGGTTTATTTGCTGTCGACAACATGTATGTACTAGTAAAACAACATATTTTACTTAAAGAGTTGAAGGAGATGCCCGTGGAGATGGCTGATGGGGCCTTTACCCCCTCGTGTGGTGAGAAAGGGGATTGCACCGCAGACCGTGAGGCCTTCGATTTCTTCGATTCCATCGAAATCAGAGCAGCGGCTGCAGATATCAGTCCCATTAAGACCCAGCTCCAGTTCTTAATGTGGAAAGCAGATGATTTACAGAACCAACTTGCTCACGCGTAAGAAATGAGCTAGTCATCGCTATGTATCTTTGTTATTAGGCTAATGCACTGCTTTTAAAGAATTGACAAATTGCATTTGGAACAGATAATAGATTTGTTTCGATTGCACTTATTACTGATTTATTGAAATGTATTAGTAAGACATCAAAGTTTCATTGCTCTTTTTCCTATGATGTAATATGTGTGTGTATTTTAGCACCGTTTACTGTTTCTATGTGTTGATTTTATTTGTCTTTATATACATGTGTGTTTTGATATTTTGTTTGTTTCCAGGCAGGACCAACCAGAGAGGGAGCACCTTGGTACCCTGGTGCCAACCATCCTGTCCGCCTCCCAGCCACTCTTTACCTACCTGGAGTCCAGAGCCCGGAGCACCTCCACCTCCCCTCCGCCTCCACAGCAAGTGTCTTCATTATTACCATAATAATAATGATATCTTTATTATTTCTTTCTTTAAAGTGATTGTTCACCACGTGTTGACTACGCGTGTGTGTGTGTGTGTGTGTGTGTGTGTGTGCACACGTGCGTGCGTCCCTACATGTGTGTGTGTATGTGTCATGTAGCTTCTAGAACTCTCTCAGCAGCTATGTGAGAGGTTGGAACAGCTGGTGCTAGACTATGCCAAACAGGGACTCCTCTCAGTGGACGAGAGCCAGCCGGACAGGTACACACACACTTACACACACACACACTTACACACACACACACACACACACACACACACAAACTAAAAGCTAACGGTCATTCTGAGTCCCACTAGTTTGCAGGTATCACAGTATTACTCTCACACTGTGAGGAATGTGGAGGTACTACTGAAATGTAGCGCAACTACCGGTTGAAAAGAAACAATGGCCTCGATGCTTCTATGTGTCGTAAAGTGTTTAATGCACAGGGTTCGCCTGAAATCAATGGAAGGATAATTCCATTCCATTTCTTGTCTTCAAGGGGGTCCGAGGAACAAAGATACACATACACGTACATACAGTAGAATAATCACATAGTAAATAACATAGTACTGGTGAAACCTGGAGCTATTCATGCATCTAACGCCTAACAAGGATATACAATAAATAGTGAATCTTTAGTTGCATATACTGTATATACAGTGTATATATATATACACATAATCAGAAATGTACATATATAAACAGAAATGTACATCTACCCCATCTGTGCATGCCCTGTCTCACCTCTACATATCCTGTCTCACCTCTATAGCCTGTCTCACCTCTACATATCCTGTCTCACCTCTATAGCCTGTCTCACCTCTACATACCCTGTCTCACTTCTGTAGCCTGTCTCACCTCTATAGCCTGTCTCACCTCTACATACCCTGTCTCACCTCTATAGCCTGTCTCACCTCTACATATCCTGTCTCACCTCTATAGCCTGTCTCACCTCTACATATCCTGTCTCACCTCTACATAGCCTGTCTCACCTCTACATACCCCGTCTCACCTCTACATAGCCTGTCTCTCCTCTACATACCCCGTCTCACCTCTACATAGCCTGTCTCACCTCTACATACCCCGTCTCACCTCTACATAGCCTGTCTCACTTCTGTAGCCTGTCTCACCTCTACGTACCCTGTCTCACCTCTATAGCCTGTCTCACCTCTACATACCCTGTCTCACCTCTATAGCCTGTCTCACCTCTACATACCCTGTCTCACCTCTACATATCCTGTCTCATCTCTATAGCCTGTCTCACCTCTACATACCCCGTCTCACCTCTACATAGCCTGTCTCTCCTCTACATACCCCGTCTCACCTCTACATAGCCTGTCTCACCTCTACATACCCCGTCTCACCTCTCATAGCCTGTCTCACCTCTACATACCCTGTCTCACCTCTACATAGCCTGTCTCACCTCTACATACCCTGTCTCACCTCTACATAGCCTGTCTCACCTCTACATACCCTGTCTCACCTCTACTAGCCTGTCTCACCTCTACATACCCCGTCTCACCTCTACATAGCCTGTCTCACCTCTACATTGGCCAGTGTCAGATAGACAGACTGAAGGTGTCCGTGTTCCGCTACCACACGGCCATGCCCTTTCTGTCTGGGGGCGGTGCCCAGCCCAGCCTCTACAAGCGCATGCGCTGGAACGTGGAGAGGCTGTCAGGTGACCGGCTTCATCCCCACCTCCACCACCATCATCATCAGCAGCAGCAGGAGGAAGAGCCAGAGGAGCCAGTGGAGACAGGCGGCGACACAGAATAGTGAGTTGGGCCGAGTCAGATAGAGAGAGAAGGAAAGAGAGAGAGAGAGAGTGTGAGAGAGAGAGTGTGAGAGAGAGAGAGATTCTTTTGTGGGTTTCACATTCATTCAACAGTAACTACACACAGCAGCTACACTAGAGTCATTCTAGTGGGCCTTCTCAAGTGCCTTGCTTAAGAGCACTTTGACATTAGGCAAATGATCACCCATCCTAAAAACCTAAAACCTCCTACAACTAAGAGTTTAACTATTTTCTACTTTTTGTGCTTCTGTCATGTAAAATCTATACTGATTTAATATTGTACTGAAATTACATTACCATTTAACATAATCATAATGAGCTACACAGAACAAAACGTGACAATGCCTCTAGTCTCATTGCTACGTGTGTGTGTGTGTTTATGTGTGTATTTGTGTGCCTCAGCTTCTTCATGTGTTACGAGGATATTCCCAAAGGGGCGGAAGCAGGCATCAGCAGAGAGGAGGAGGAGGGGCTTGCCCCTGGCAACCTGGCAACAAGGATATGGTCAATTGGTCAGTGGGTGCAGACCATCCCCAACCCTGACATAGACGACATCTATGACTGGTACGCTCTTGTAGGATTGGTTGCTTTAGTAAAGAGGGCGATATGTCCCGATAACGATATTACCACACTGTTTAAAGAAAATGAAGACCTTTTGGATAATCTGAAATTGGAATAAACAACACGAGTCTTACCTGTCTCAAAGGAGGATGAAATCCTATACTTCATCATCCAATATTCAACACCATCTCATGATGAACCACATCCTTGCCTACATCATCTAATCATTACCACTAACGCTAAAGGCCGCTCCCCACTACAGTGGCCAGAGAAAGACATTAAATGTCTTCTGTTATATAGCACAATTTATAGTGCTTTTATAGTTTTGATAGCCACTCAAAGAACTTTAGAGGTAATGCCTCACATGCTCACACACACACACACACACACACACACACACGCCAACCATGCTAGGCAGCACTGAGGGGTTCGATGCCTTGCCCAAAGATACCTTGACACTTTTTGTCAGGTATTTTGATGGCCTTCATGTTTAATCCACTCGATTGCTTTCAGTCCTGCATGTGTTGCATCAGAACAGTAACAGTCAACGGTTGCAAGGATGTGTTGGTGTAGCAGAGGAAGAGACATAACCTTTACTGCAAGCTTGTCTGCAATGTGTTTTGTTATCCACACAAAGCTTACAGGATCAGCCAATAGAACGCCATGGCGCACAGAGGGCATTTCCCCTGTGTTATTTATCTGTTGATATGCTTGTGTGTGTACCTTAGGGTCCTTTGTGAGGTCCCCCAGGCCAGGTACCTAAAGCTGGTCTCTCTAGGCAGCGAGGAGCCATCGGTCCGCCATGCCACAGACTGCCTGCTGGGGTTGCTGTTTCCCCAGCAGACTGGAGGGAAGGATGACAGTCCCCATTCAGAATGATAGGAGTAAGGTTATGGAGTGCATGTTTGAGAGAGCTAATTATTCTGTGTTTGAGTTATCTCCAGAACTTAAGACAACCAGTTCAAAACAGCAAAGAAAAGGTCCACAGGGATTTGAAGCAGGCCGTGTGGTCATAAATAGTAGTCTTAAAAGTAGCACTGTTGAATGCCTTACATTTTTGCGACTGTAGTTTTCTGGCAGTACGTTCAGCTGATTGTCAAGCGTTCCGTTTCACCAGTGTTAATTGTTGCAAAATGTGTTTAATTTTAATCACCTGTGTCAGGTTATGCACAGTAATTTTTCATACTTTAATTTTAAACAAAGTCGTTTTATAACCCGTTATTGTTGGCATAAATATTTAAGACTATAAAAATTACCAATGTCCAACGTTGTATGTGATTCATTTCCCTTGCAATGTTAAAAACAAAAGAACAGGGTTAAAAAAAAATCATAATTTTATTCTGAACATAATGCATTAAAATAATTACATACAATCACAGATTCTTGTCCTTCAAAGTAAAAAAATATTAAATATTTTGAACAAGCTGTCAGAATCTGTCACCGGAGGAGGCGTAATTCACTAAAAACTAACAAAACCAGTGATTTCAATGTCAAGATCCAAAATAAAAGCCATAATATATTTTCATATTTATAAGTTCCCTCTCTACTTGTAATGGTGTTTGACCTCATGACCAAATGTGCGTTCGGCCTACTCTTTATTTGACTCTACACTAATATTCACGCCTATCCATATACTACAGTCTTTAACTTACAAAACTTTTAACATTTACAACCTACATCATACTACATTTTAAACCTCTATAACAGACTCTTGGGAGGACCAACATACTTTTGATGGTACAACATGTAACACTAACGGTACACAATGTAACACAAGCAGTCCCCTTCAATACAGTGAGTAGGCACATTACAGTACTATCGGCTTGATATTGTGCTACACAAGTAACAAACAAAAATGGGTTTTGTATGAACATAGCAACACACTGCTATGTTCTGCTCATGAAACTGCATTGAATTTAATACGAAAATGGTGCTTTGTCAAAAACGCTCAACTACACGACGCGAGTGAAAGTATGTTACTATGGACAACAGGAATGTTTATAGAGGACATTGACGGTCACGGCTCCCGCTAGATTCTGATAAGACACTGTGTGGATAGAATAGGAGGCGTTGGGTAAAGGGAACTCCATGAGCTGGATTCAACATACAGGGAAACTGAACGGCTGCCTTCACAGTCAAATATTTGCTCATTGGCCCGAAGGACATCCAATTTCATTTTAAGCATGAGATTAAAAGATGGAAATCGTCTTTTTCTGATTCTCTGTTAAGATGAACCAATTGGCGCGGTCAAAACCTCGGCGTCCTAAATGTGGAAAACGGCACTTTGCAAGTAGGCCTACACAAGCCATCCCAATAAAGGTGAAAGCCAGTTACAATGCATAAGACCACGGACATATTACACAGCAGATCGCCCTGAAAGCACGACCAACAAGTCCACAATAGGCAGCACAGGATAAGATGAGTGTGAAAGCAAATCAGACAGCGGACACTCATGTACCGTAATTCACAGTTTACCTACTCAAATGACCTGGAATACCCCCCCACCCGACATGATCATCAACATGACCACTCACAGCAGTAACCGGTTTCAACCACCCAGTCAATGGTCATACATACACTTCATTAAAAATAATCACCAGTCTCGCCCAAGAGTTTATTGCTTCTTCCACCATCTTCGCAGGTGGGGGACATATGTTAGAAGTGTGAGATCTGCTACAGAGCGTTGTGCTTATGGGTTAGAGAGCTGACGAGCGAGATAAATGAGGACCAGATGTGTTTTTAACCATGTAACTTCAATCTGTGTATTGCTGAAGAGAAACAGGATGGACTCCAAGCAAAGCACCTCCAGTGTGAACCTGAAATTCAAATTCATGTCCAACAACAAACAATAAATGTGTGAGTCTCTTGGCTTTAGTTCACGCTACAGAAGCTGCTCCAAAACCAAAGGAAAAATACAATATACCCTAGAGACATAACTCATGTATCCTTAGCATAATAGCAGACATTTGGCACTGTGTAGGTGTGTGTGTGTGTGTGTGTCAGTTCTATCCGGGTCTGTCAGTAGTAAGAGTGACTCGAGATCAGTATCATCATCATCATGAAAACGTATACGAGTGTGTTAGCGTGTGTGTGTGTGGAGTACAGCTGTACTCATCGTTGTGTGTGTCGTGTGTCTTGAGTGTAGTCCTTAGCGACGGCACGCGGCTCCGGTGTTGGATTACAGTGCCAGAGCCAATGCAGTCCTCATAATGTACTCATCGCTTAGGATCTGGTGGGGTCATTGACTGTGTGTGTGTGTGTGTGTGTGTGTTGGGTTCAGTTGTCCTGAGCATCACTACACACTAGTTTATCTTCATCTACGCACTTCCCTGTATAATAACTAGCTACTAGTTTGTCAATTGCAAAAACATCCATAAATGCCATATGCATGTCAGCACTAGTGCAGTCAGTGAGTCAGTGTGAGAGAGAGAGCGAGAGAGAGAGATAGTGTGTTTGTGTGTGTGTGTGTGTGTGTGTGTGTGAGGGAGAGAGAAAGACACTGAAGGAGACAGATGACACAAACCAAAATACAAACACACAAACCAAAAAACAAACACACATTAAGCATTAAAACAGACAGAGAAAGTGATAGAGCAAAAACTAAAGAGAGACCAAGAGGGGAGAGGGAGAGAGAGAGAGAGAGAGAGAGAGAGAGAGAGAGAGAAAAAAA
>OMNO01069867.1:0-11935 GCA_900303215.1 Trachyrincus scabrus | reverse complement strand
ACTGCTCTCATAAACAAAGTAGCAGTTGGTTAGATTTGGGCTGCTAGCTGCTAAATAACTAGATAACTAACTATCTAACTAGATAACTAACTATCTAACTACTAACTAAGGGTTAGGGTTAACGTTGTTTTGTTAACAGGTAGGGTTATGGTTAACGTTGTTTTGTTAACAGGTAGGGTTAGGGTTAATGTTGTTTTGTTAACAGGTAGGGTTATGGTTAACGTTGTTTTGTTAACAGGTAGGGTTAGGGTTAGGGTTAACGTTGTTTTGTTAACAGGTAGGGTTAGGGTTAATGTTGTTTTGTTAACAGGTAGGGTTAGGGTTAATGTTGTTTTGTTAACAGGTAGGGTTAGGGTTAATGTTGTTTTGTTAACAGGTAGGGTTAGGGTTAGGGTTAGGGTTAACGTTGTTTTGCTAACAGGTACATCAATGAATCCAAACGTGTGGAACATAAAGGACATCTTGAGTATCCCACCTGGAAGCAGGTAGGCTTAACACTCATAACTCTTATTATTATTATTATTATTATTAACTTATTTAACACTCTTACAAATAATCTTATTTAACACTCTTATAAATAATCTTATTTAACACTAGACTTTCTGTATCTTTTTGTTTTGTATTTTGCTTGCATGCATCACTCGGTGTGTTTTGTTTATTTAATAATAAATGGAACTTGTATATATATATATATATATATATCTACTATACTGACTAGTGGGACCAGGAACGCCTGCAGTAATGTAATAAATGGAACTTGTATATACAGTATATATATATACAGTATATATACAGTATATATATATTTAGTATATATATCTACTATACTGACTAGTGGGACCAGGAACGCCTGCAGTAATGCGGCTACCAGCGGCTACTCAAGTCTCACTGACTCCCAGGTTGTGTTCGGCTCTCAGTGTTGTCCTGAAACATCTCAGGACGTTACAGGTTTTACATCACGAAGCTCTCAACAAAGCTCCCAAGAGGTACATTTATTCATCATGACGTCACGTTGCACAGGTTTATCAAGTTAGGAAAATGATTCCAAAAAGGTGTGGGGGAATTACTGGAAAAAGATGATTACATTAGTAGTATGGGAGAGTGTGTCATTGGTTGTTACATTTGGTAGATTTCCAATTAGCTGACAATTTGGCAACTACATAACATTGTCTTTGGCCAAGAAGACCAGGATTGGCACTTCCTACATTTTCTATAAATGAACCAATTGAAATGTTGTTTCTTAAGTCACAATATGTGGACCATGCAACAGCGTTGTTGGTACGACTTCTGCTATTGGATGCATAATTCAAAGCCCTGTAAAATGCTTTACACGACACATTTGAACTGTTATAATTTGATGCCATTCAGGGGAGTGAGCAAAAGATGTCAAGTAATTACCACACTAAACCTTTCCTGTTCGGGGGCGAGGACCTGAAACCTCTTGGTATACTCGATAAGTTTGATGAAGACAAGAAAAAGGCCAAACAGAAAAATGAAAGGTATGTTTTGTGTTGAATATTATTCCATGAATTTTCATTTGTATGTTGTTTTAGTTGTTTGCTCTGTTGAATATAAAAGGCACAGTTTTTGAATAAAAAATTGTGTTTGCTTTATCAGTGATATGTTGGCAAAGGAATCCTTACATTTCCAAGAAACCCTCAACACTGTAAGTGATGCGGCCATTATTATATATAATGCAATATTATATATAATATCTAAAATATAATATATAATATATAATATATAAAAAATGATATATAAGGCCATTATTGTTTATGCAGCTCCGCTGAGCTTCTGAGTGGAAAGTGTTTTTCTTTTTTCAGATGCAACAGTCAATCTTGAGCACAGAGAAAAATCTAACCGTGTGCAAAACGATCTTAGAGGGATTTGACCATTTAGCAGTGACACGTAAGGCTTATCTCAACCTTTAGTATGGTTGGAGATGGTTCATGCTTTGGCACAAAATAATAACGGACCGACTGCCAGTAGATGGTGCTATAACCAGGGAAGGAACTCGTTATTCAGTTGAACACATTTCTACTCTCTTACAGTGCAGCAAAATCAAGCCAGCCTCCGAGACGGTATCACACAGCAGTTTGAGAGCTTGCTAACAGAAGCGATCTCTCAGAAACAGACGCTAACAAACATGGAGTGCAAGTTATTGGAGGTGATTATAATTCACTTTTGGTATTTTTATATTTTTACCTTGTGGTTTGCAAATTGTGGATTCTGATTAATAATGATGAATTGTAGACTGGAGTGGCCACCACAGAACTAGGCTCACACGTGCATGACTTGGATAAAAGTCTGGAAGCTCTGAGACAGGAGCACGTCAGAGGAAAGAAACAGCTGGAAGAGGCAATGCACCTGCTCAGCACCTTAGCCTCCAATCACTCAACCAGAACCAGCTGTGGGGGAGTAGCAGACAGCGCAGTTCAGACTTCACCAGGACTGGTGCAGCCGGACAGCCAGCCAGACGGCACAAGGCCTCCATGTTGCCAGCCTGAATGCACTCAGCGGTCCGACGTGTCCTCACGGCACCCTGGGGGAAGCTCCGTCGCAAAGAATAGCAAACCCTCTCAAAGGAGGAAGAGGAGGACAAGGAGGAGACCGCTGCTGATACCCAGGAGGAGGAAGAAGAGCGCCATATGGGATGAAAACAGCCAGCCTCTCATGGAGGGCATTAAAAAAGAAGATGTTCCATCACCGCTCAAGGAGATCTGCAATGCAGCTGTGATCCACCCTAATGGAGACCGCAGATCTCCCCAGGTGTCCCCATTCAGCCCCTGGTTTCAAGACAGTCACGTCTCAGTCTGTGTTGAGCCCATAGAAGCAGCTGAGCCAAAAAGAGAAGCTCGAGGGCTCTGGCAGTTGTTTGATATAAATTGTGATTCAGACTCTATTATTGTTCAAGAGTGAATCGTGTTTTCAGAATCATTAAATGGCTCATTCAGACCTGTGTTGTGATCTTTTCGTTACAAGTAGCAATAAACTTGTCTACAAATGATTCTGTGTTTAGTGTGATAATTAAAATGTAAGTACGTCTCTAGCATTTGCTAATTGTCAGACAATTTCTCATCAGTTGGTTCCCAGTGCATGATGAATTGGTAACAGTTTTTTTATTAACAGCTTTTTAAAATATTATATTCTGCTTAACATTTTGTTATTAACACTATATTCTGCTTAACATCTTGCAGAAACAGAAATTGCTGTACAATAAATGAATACATACTAGTGTTTTGGATAATCATATCACCGTAACATCAATTAGGAGATGTTTGGTAAATATTTGAATTTGCTTGTTATACTAGAATACCTCCCATAGGAGCAGGGGCACAACCCACAATATCAAGTGTTAATGTTTGATTATCTGCTAAGAAGTATTAGAGATGCAGTATTTATATTCATTGCATTCCAGGTTTTTAAATGCATTAAAACTAGTACATACATATATGTACTAAATATAACAACATATAATGGTTATTCATTATAAATTCTATTACTCCAATACCATCTACAACTACTCTGATCAAGCAAAAATTATGATGGATTTTGGTATTTGATGCAAATAATCTATCGAGGGTTTATATGTGCAGATCATTTCAGGGTATTTACTGTAGTACATAATTAATTTATTATAAACAAAAAAGCTAAAAAATAAACCCAACATTTACTTGTCTGTCTAACAAATCATGAAAGAAACTGTTCACCCAAAAATGAGCCGTGAAACATCTGCATTGTAACCCTTAGTAACCCAATAGCGCCTGTCATTACGTCCTCTAGAAGTGTTTGTTTGACAGACTCAGACTGTTATAAGTGTTTGTTTTACCAGACAGACTCAGACTGTTATAAGTGTTTGTTTCACCAGACAGACTCAGACTGTTATAAGTGTCTGTTTTACCAGACAGACTCAGACTGTTATAAGTGTTTGTTTTACCAGACAGACTCAGACTGTTATAAGTGTTTGTTTTACCAGACAGACTCAGACTGTTATAAGTCTCTGACAACATTATGGAAAGGATCCTTACAGAGAAATACAACTTGTTTCTTTACCTTTCGATCTGGGTCTGTTTGTTATTGCGTCTAACCAAGTCTCGCTCGAGGAGAAATCTCGTGAGAGTTGAGTTGTTGCAGGAGGAGAATGGTGGGACAAGAGTTTGTTGTGTTAGCTTAGTATTATCTATTATCTAAAATATTTTCAGTCATGGCTGAATATTTAGCTGATTTCGATAATTTCCATAATATTGTCAAACAATCAGCCTGTCAGTGGCAAAAACAAGCACGTTCGGCTGCATTCTCGCTCAATACTGGACCAATTTCAAAAATTGTGCATTAGTCATTTAGACCCAAACTGATGGGAAAATAGCATCCAGGTTGAAAAATCCCGAAGTTATCCTTTAAGTGCAGGTTTGTTTTCATGCAGTGCTCTATTCAACTATGAACATGACAGAGCCTATCAAGTCTATCAAGCTAGTTGAGTCCACACTCCTACGTCTGGGGTGTCTCCATTAAATGCCCAGGAGTCTGGACATTGTCAGCCACAGAGCGTGTATTGATTGGCTCTCTTATTTGAGAGTGCAGTGCCCACCATCTGTATTGTATTGATGATACATGTGTGTTTTTTATATCAGAGAAGACTCTGGGCTTACTCCAGATTCAGTTTTTTTGCCATATAGGCATTAAGTGCATTGGTTCATAAGCTTTGTAAAACATACTATCTGTGTCTAAGCCTAGCTGACGATGTCTGCAGGTGGGGCCATGAGTCCACGTGGGTTGAGCTTTGCTACCAAGCAGACATCGTAGTTGTTATGCATCACAGCATGCCGAGTCACTGCCGTCCAGCGGTTCTCCCACGGGTCCAGCTCCAAAATGTCCTTTGTTATGTCGTTATGGCGATCTAGAGATTATTCATGATTGAAACAAGCATTATATTTATATGAAGGGTTACAAGGCAGAGGGTATGGAGCATGCCTCTAGATATATGACCTACCTGCTCCTCTGTAGTAGCCACAGACATAAATCTTGCCGCCCACGACTCCTGCGTTGGACGCGTTGGTGCGTAAAGAGAGTTGTGGTGAAGGTAGCGGGGGTCCATCCCTCCAGTGGTCTCCATCTGGGTTGTAGATCTCCACCGCATCCAGGCAGCGACGGGCCTGACCTCGGTCCAGTCCCTCGCAGCCGATCCCGCCTGTCAGTGGAAATGATGTCTTCATCTTAATGTGAATAATTATGAATCTGATAAAATGCATACAGACTTGAGAGGATCAAAAGGTGATTTGGTTCTTTTTAAATGTACTTTATATGTCCAACAGATTATGTTTTATGCGTTGTTTAACACAATAGTTTTCTATCAACACGTCTACTATCTACTATCTTACCCATGACATAGACTTCCCCGTTGAGAACCACTGTGCTGCATCTGTACTTTGAATGTTTCATGTGGCTTAGCTCCGCCCACTTATTCCGTTCCGGATCGTATACCAAGAGACGGTTGCTAAGACGATCAGGTTCATCATCTATCCTGTAAGACTGGAAATTCATAGAATCACACATTCATGATTCAGCATAACACAACAACATGCGCCGCTCTTAGCTCGATAAGAAGTGAATATTGACTCAAGCTAGTCCATTCATCTTCTATGCTCATTTCAACACTTCCTTCATATTTGTCCTGATATTAGAATGTGTGTTATAATACCTGGGGTGTGCGACCTCCTATAACATAGAGGCGGTCCTTCAGTGTGACCACGCTGTGATAGGCCAAGGGCAGGGGCAGTGGAGCAGCACTCCGCCAGGGTCCACCCTGCTGGGACCAGCGCTCCACAGAGTTAGTGATGAGCTGGTCGTTCTTCAGCCTCATCAGACCGCCTATCAGATACACCGTGTCCCCCAGGGACCCCAAGGCGAAGGAGTCCCGATATTCTGCTGAGGTCAGGGACTCCCAGCTGCCCTGGGCATCCACGTTGTATCTGTTTCAGCCAGACAGCCGTGTGTGAAGGGCAACATTTAACCCATGGATCAATGTAACACTTTTACAAAACAATGAATTTGTTTATTAATTAAAGCTGCTGTAGGTGTGATTTGAGAGTTGTACAGAGAGAGAGAGCAGAAGCTCCTTCCCTCCCTACGTTTCTCTGCCATTGAGAAGTGTTGCATTCACGCACCTGTGATTGACAGGCAAGATGGCTTCCCCCGACCAATCACGGAAGAGATGCCTTGATTGGTCAGAGCGGTCTAAGATCTAAATGGTCTCATACAGAGTCAGTCAACTAGAACAGATATTCTCACAGAGCATTTCACTCACTAAGAGCTGACAGATGGCTAGGCCATTTATAACAAACTGAAATAATAGTAGCTCTTAAACCTACAGCACCTTTAATAAATATATGCCAACAATCTGCTTCTCACCTAAAAATCTCCACGGTCATTTCCTTCTGCCGAGCCATTTTGCGCACCCCAACCTCGCCCGCCACTATGATATCATTTCCTTCAGTTACAACCCCTGCACACACGTATCCCAGAGCCTCTCCATAGCGAGGGGAAGTGATGTAGTAGCTGCGGCCTGTGCTTGGGGCATAGCAAAAGCTGCGGTCGGCGTAGCTCCCATATCGCGATCTAATGCCTCCGCTGTCGTTACCGATGCAGAGCAGCAGATCCACGGTCTCCATGCCGTATCGCAGCCTGAGTTTGCGTGGCGCAGCAGAAGGATGCATCGCCGTGACTCCCAGCGCTTCATTCAGCATCTCTGTGCACTCTGCGTCAGCCAGCAAGGCCGTGTTTCTTCTCATGGCCTCTCTGAGATAGTCAGAGTTTATCAGCGGCAATCTGACCTTCCTCAGGAGCTCAGGGAGATGGTGGCTACGCCCGTCCTCCGGAGGACCGTGTCTGACCCAGCGCAGAACCACGTCTAGGATGGTCTCCTCTCTGGAGACGTTGAGGTCATCTGAACTGAGCAGTTTCCCCAGCTGGTGGGCCTCCAGCTCCAACATCTCCTCACACTGACAGACGTGAACAAAGTTCTGTCGTAGGAAGCGCTGGGCTTGGTCGGCCAGATCCTCCGCCCCCAGGTCCCGGGCATAGTAGTACACACCGAGGCAGTTGGAGGCATCCATGTTCTCCGTCATGTGCAGCTGGCAGCGTGCGAACACATCATCCATCTGTAGGAGAAAGGCGGCAATGGAGACGTCTTGGACGTTGGTGTTGCTGAGTGGCAGATCTGAGGTGTACATGTAGTTCAGGAGCAGTGCCAGGCTTTCTGCATCGGTGTCTCTGAGGAATATGTCTCTGTTGTTACACTCTCGCAGGCCGCAGGTGAACATGACGCGGAAGTAGGGGCTGAAGGCCGATAAGACGACGCGATGGCAGGGGAAGCTGACGCCTCCGGCCACCAGCACCACGTCTGTCAGATTCTCCGTCTGCCTCATCTTCTGTAGTTGGCTGAGAAGCGCCACACTATGTCTGGCTGTTGGATCCATGCTGGTGCACTTTGTATAGGAAATGATTCAATCACAAGTCTTAAAGGGTTCAACTAGTGAAGTCCTTGTCTCTGAAAATGAGACAATTATTGTAAAAAGCAGAGCAAATTGCAAATAACAAATTACAAACGGTAAATAAAGTTAAAGTTAATTAAATACTAATAATGACTGAATGATATGGTTACCAAGACTTATTGGTATGTTGATTATGTTGGACAGAACTATTGCATATATTGCTTGTGATGCATATGTAGAACTACAACGTACTAAGATAGGACACAGTAGTCTATATAGCACAATGCTGTTTTCTTGTGTTGTCTTACCAAAATCATCAAGTTCACTGCTCTCACGATAATCCAGCTGCTGTCTTTGTCTGAAGAAGACCAGAAAGCATTCATGTTGTTGTTTTCACTTCAGACTACGTGTGTTGTTGTTGAACGCATGAGAAGGGCTAAGCAATTGCCAAACACAAAGCTGGTTGCCCTCCGCAGCTGCCTCAGCCCTCTGAGTAACTCACCCAAAAATAGACTCAAGTGGGTCAGAAGGGCTCGGATGATGGTCATGACATTCCCTTTTATTTATATGTATCTATGTATACAAAAACCACAGCAGAAAATGAATAGCTAACTCTGTATTAGTATTATCTGAGTTTTGGCAGTGACATTACAGTCAATAAGTACCATAATCTGCTCCACCGTGGACACCTCTGTCACATGTAGAAGCTGAAGTGGAATGACTGACATGACTGGACTCTCTTAAAGGCCCAGTCAGCAATTTGTTCACAGGTCATGAAGAAAATTGGAAAACTAACTCAAACCTAACACAAGCATTTGGTAATTGCCTTTATTCTTGTTCAGTAAATGTCCCTTGCTTATTGCTATTAATAGATAATCTATCACCAGGAACAGTAGACATTTTTAAAGAAAGCAACTAAGTGCATGTCTCAGGAGAAAATAGAAGGATATTTTCCATCCTCTCGTGTTCCCTGGTAATAGATGACAGGGTGTGAGAGATTTGGTTTGATTTTAAACTAGAATGTCATGGTTCATTAGAATCACTTCTGCAAGTCTAAGGGAAAATGCTAAAATGAACTTCACCTGGGGACCGGATGTCCAGGTTTCTCCGCCCTTCAAACCACAGTCAGGTTATGGTTTTGTGTACACTCACCTAACTCATTAGGCATTTAACCATTAAACACCTTCTAACCATGATCCTCAGATCTTCCCAGTTAACCATTACATATAATAATCATTTTATATGCAGACTGGCATTGTGACGCTGGTGCTGCTGAATCTGCGATGATGTTAGAATCAACATCGTGAACAGAGGCAGTGTTGGACGAGAGGTTGACTTGTGCTGCATGTCATTTCATCGTGTTAACCTTGGAAGTCGTTGGAATATAACTCTGATACGTTCAGAAAAGTACAAAGTTTGACACCTTTTGAAGAGTCGTGGGCAGAATATAAGCCATGGGCACTAAATGTAGGCCTGGGAAATACAGAGTGGAGAGAGATGTACTGGACGAGCAGAGACTGGAAGAGATCACTCAGAGGAAGATTTACTCTGATACCCACCCAAAGCTAACGGAACGCCTCAAAGACTCACTACGGTAAGATTTGTATAGAAAGTTGAAGAATGGAAAACAGTACCTTATGTTCTCCATAGAATTGTGGAGGTTGACTGAGAGAATCTGGATTACTAATAGTGCAATTAAACCTACACTATATCACTTTTTAACCACACCACTTGTGTTAAAAATAAGTAATAGATTTTGAAAGAAAAAAATCACTTGATTGAGCCATGGATGGATTGGTTGTTATTATTTAGACATTCATGATTTCAACAAGTTTTGAAAGTTTTGGATGTTAGAAATGTTAGACATTCAAATAATGAATGGATGTCTCTTTATAAACCTTTCACCTTCCCAGATGTACAGCACCCAAACTAAAGCAGTGCATCATGAGCAGCCTACCGGTTCTGTACTGGCTGCCCAGGTATTCCATCTGGGACTACGGCATGCCGGACCTCATCTCCGGCATCAGTGTGGGCATTATGCACCTACCACAAGGTGTCCTTCGTCTTTACTGTCTCACAAGAACCATTCATAACCCTAACCTAACCCTAGTAACCCTAACCTAACCCTAACTTAACCCTAACCCTAACCTAACCCTACTAACCATAACCTAACCCTACTAACCCTACTAACCATAACCTAACCCTACTAACCCTAACCTAACCCTACTAACCCTAACCTAACCCTACTAACCCTAACCTAACCCTAACCTAACCCTAACCTAACCCTAACCTAACCCTACTAACCCTAACCTAACCCTACTAACCCTAACCTAACCTTACTAACCCTAACCCTAACCTAACCCTACTAACCCTAACCTAACCCTAACCTAACCCTAACCTAACACTAACCTAACCTAACCCAACTAACCCTAACCTTACCCTAACCCTAACAATTTAAAGTTATCCCATGCATTATTCAAGCTATTTTACTTCTTTGCTGTCTTTTGAAAGGCATGGCCTACGCGCTCTTGGCCTCCTTACCCCCCGTGTTTGGGCTCTACACGTCCCTCTACCCGGCGTTAGTCTACTTCGTCTTTGGCACCTCTCGTCACATTTCCATTGGTAAGTTGACATGTTTATTATGTTAATAGAGTTGAAATACAAGAGTTCATCATAGAGACAAAGACACTGACCCACTGGTAGACGTAGTGGAAGGAGCAGGTAGGGGTTAGACAGTACAGACAGGTCATTAAGGAGCAGGTAGGGGTTAGACAGTACAGAGACGGGTCATTAAGGAGCAGGACGGTGTTAGACCTACAGGTACACTGTGGACATTGGGGATCGAACCAGGTACCTTTCGGCTGGAAGTTGAACACTCTAGCCGCTACATCCTGCCACAAGTGCAACAACAACCATGGTCCATGTAACACGGCAGCTCCCGGTTCATTGCTCTGGTGTTCTTCAGGTACATTTGCCGTGCTCAGCATCATGGTGGGGGGTGTTACAGAGAGATTAGCCCCAGACAGTGACTTCCTCGTGGTGAACGGGACTAACCTCACTGGTGGACAGGTGGACGTACCGGCCAGGGACTTGTACAGGGTTCAGGTGGCTGCAGCCACCACTCTCCTTGGAGGACTCATCCAGGTATGCTTGTATGGAACATGGAATTCTGCTGTACTCACCATTACTCCTGTCACGAGGTGTCTGTCTGCAGGTGGTGCTGGGCCTGGTGGGGTATCACCATTACTCCTGTCACGAGGTGTCTGTCTGCAGGTGGTGCTGGGCCTGGTGAGGTATCACCATTACTACTGGCCGTCACGAGGTGTCTGTCTGCAGGTGTCTGTCCGTAGGTGGTGCTGGGCCTGACTTATCACCATTACTACTGTCACGAGGTGTCTGTCTGCAGGTGGTGCTGGGCCTGACTTATCACCATTACTACTGTCACGAGGTGTCTGTCCGTAGGTGGTGCTGGGCCTGGTGAGGTATCACCATTACTACTGTTACGAGGTGTCTGTCTGCAGGTGGTGCTGGGCCTGGTGAGGTTTGGTTTTGTGGGAACCTACCTGTCGGAGCCCTTGGTGCGTGCCTACACAACGGCTGCTGCTGCTCATGCGGTGGTGGCACAGTTAAAGTACATCTTTGGTGTGTCTCCTCAGCGCTTCACTGGCTCTCTTTCACTGGTGTATGTGAGTGTTTTATTACTGGTTACCTAATTACTACATTATATTATATAATATTATATTTGAAAACCACTACTTTGAAACGCCCTTAACGATGTCACATCAATACACTTGGTCCACTCTGACCAAGCTTGTGTTTTCTGTATGGATGTTCAGCCTCTCTCTGTACTGTCCTCAGACCTTGGTGGATGTTTGTTCCTTGCTTACTAAGACCCATCTTCCAACCCTGGTGGTCAGCGCGGTGTCCCTGGCCCTTCTCATAGCTGCCAAGGAGCTCAACTCCTTCCTCTCTCCAAAGCTCCCAGTGCCCATCCCAGTAGAACTCATTACGGTTAGCAGAGTTAGTTTTTTAGGGTTAAATCTGTTCCCTCCTCACACTACGTTAATGGTTTCCATGCTGCAATGGATACACAAGCTTGAAAATGCTGAGCAGTGGCGTTATGTTAGCAAGTGCATTTGTGCAAAACACAGCAAAACAGACACATTGTAGCTAATGATTATGTCTGACTATTGGAGTTTAATGATTGAATTTTGTGGTAAAAGCTTGCTTTTGTTGGACTGGTGTATTAGTGGCTAGTAAATGTATTAATATAATGTTGTTCTGTGATTTGTTGGACTGCATTAGTGGTTGGTAAATGTATTAATATAATCTGTTCTGTGATTAGATAGTGGCAGCGACATTGATATCATCATACACCCATTTGAGCAACTACACCATCTCAGTTGTCGGGGAAATTCCCAGTGGGTAAGAATCTAGCTTGTTAG
>OMNO01069863.1:0-11109 GCA_900303215.1 Trachyrincus scabrus | reverse complement strand
CAGGTGGTTGTTGTTGCAATGTCAGGTCGCCCTATGTAGCACAGATTGTAAACTTCCACTCCAATAACTTACAGAGCATAGCAGGGAGGAGAAGGGATAAGTAAGAGAGGGAGAAAGAGAGAGAGACTAAGGTAGTGCATTAGCTTTGAGCTCCTTAGCCATTAGTTCAGCATAGCTTAACGTCCCAGGTCTGTTTTTCCCCCAATGCCTTAAGGCTAGCACGCTGCAATAAATGGTTATAACTGTAAAGTTGTGACAAGAATGTCAGTGGTTTAAACTACAAATGTAAACAATAGCAATATAGCACTTTTCTTTGTGATAAGACATTTTGTAAAGTACTTATATGGCAATTCACTGTTATGTTGTTACAAATTCTGTGCTGACCGACGCACATTGATTCCAAAAGACTAAAGTGCTATATTGCCATTGCAGGCGCGCTCACGCAAAATGCTTTTCGACACAATCAGTACAAGGAATTCATTTTGACAAATTATATTTGTCATTTGTATTTAGTGAAGCCAGGAGAGACGGTTACGATCATTTGATCACCCAGACCGGTATTGTCCTTTAAGATAAGAGAGTTCAACCACTGAGACATACATCAGCCTGCTTTAGGGCCATAACAATAATCACAAGACAAAACTTTATATTGTTGACAAAAAGGAACCAAACAAGATGGAAGTCGGTTCTCCCTGTTCTCAACAACACACGGTGCTGCTGCTCGGAAAGGAGAGGTGAAGTGGCCAACATCTCTGTCTCTCTCTCTCTCTATCTCTCTATCTCTGTCTCTGTCTCTGTCTCTCACCTCTGCCTCTGTCTTTTTTTCTTCCTGACTCACTCTCTCCTCTATTCTCCCGGGCCCGGGCAATGGCGCACAGAGGCCTGTCTGCCATCCCAGCTGTGTGATGTGAGGAGGGGGAGGTGGGGGCCACTAGGGCGATGCCTGGGGCTTAATTGGACTTCCTCTCTTCGCCCCTTGCTCAGCCTGACTGAACATAGCTCAGCAGACGGGGGGGTCATGTGGTTGGTCTGCCAGTCCTCTCTGGATCTCTCTCTCTCTCTCTCACTCTGTCCACTCCCTGGGCTCTGGGAAGCTGTGGGGCTGTCAGGTTCCGAGGACAGGTTCGAAGATGCAGAAGTATTGTGTGCGGTTTGCAAAGACACCATGGTTGTTTTTTTTCGATGGAAATCTGGTAAGAGTAGGAAAGACGAGGCATTCTGTATGTGCGTCTATGAGGGTTCTAATAATGGGAATAATAAGGGGAAACGAGTAGAAGATGAGTTACATCATTTGTGTCCAGAGTTTTAAAGCGACAGGGGGGAGGTGGGTGTAAATTCTTCCGGTAACAGGAAAGAGACTTGGGGGGACTGAGGCTTGTGTCGAAGTGTTATGTGAAGGGTGTCACTGAACCTGGTACATCACACCTAAGTCAAGTTGGAACGGCTGTCACTGATTTGTCTCCTTGGTTGAAATGATTGGACACAGATCTGTCAGTCATCAGGACTGGCCGCTGTCATTCTGTCCTTCCGATTGGCTGGAGAGCTGTAGTCACCAGGGCCTCAACGCATGATTGGTCATACAATAATGTATTCATACCTTTATTATCATTTGCATTTGCATTTGACTAGTGCGGACTAGTCACACCTTTATCCTTACTGCCCACTCCAAGCATGCGCATGGCATCTTACACCACTCTGCCTTCTTCCACTTCATTATTGCTTTTCTCTCACTCTCTCCCTCTGGTCTGTCATCCCTCCATCGCCTGTCGTCTCCGTCCACCTCCGCCCTCCGTTAGCATCACAACTGCTGTACTCTCATTCTCCATTCGACTCTGCTAAGCTCCGTCCCCGCTATCTAGGTCCTATTAAGGGATATTGTGTGCATCCCACACAATTTCCCCTGACCTCCTCACAACCGCCCACTTCCACTGCACAGAGGCCAGGCCTCTCTCACTCTCGTTCTCTCTTGTACACACACACACACACACACACCACAGACACACAAATGCTCACGCACGCACACATACAGACACACACACCCTCGCACAGGCACACACAGACATGCACACACACAGACACGCGCACATATCCATACTCACTTCTTTCTTATGCTGCCTTCCCCTCTCTCCCCCTCTGTCTGTTGTTATGCTGGAATGGTTAAGGGAGTGCATCTAAGCTGGCTGGCATAACGTTTTAGAGCAGGCATGCTATTAAATGTGGCGGTAATCTTATATTAAATCCACCAAGAATCAAACTCAGCCACCTACAGCTTTGCACTGTCACATCATTTGCACTTCATTTTTTTCACTTCATATATATACTCCTTAGCTGAACTTGCGTGCACTAGTATGCATGTCCATGTACGTGTGTGTATGTGTGTGTGTGTGTGTGTGTGTGTGTGGTCAGGATAAATGGGAGGGGGGGATTAAATAAAATGTAATCTCAGTGTCTTCAGTGAGGATGTGATGGTTAAGCAGTGTGTAGTAATGTGATTTAGTGGAGTGTGGATATGCAAGGTCAGCGGTGTGTGGATGTTGTGTTTTTGTGTGTTGTTGTCAGTGACAGCCTCAGGGTTAAGGTTATTGTGTGTGTTTTGCTGTGTGGATGTTAGTGACTACCTGTTGCAGCTGATTAGGCTTAAGGCGGAGATGATTGGTTTGTGGATTAGCGCGGATTACAAACTGCCTCGATAGATGACATCATAGATGACAACTTTTTCATTTTTAGTTCCGCTCACCACCATCATAACTCTGGGAAGAGTCAACTGACATTAGCTCACTACATATTATACATAATGCAGACTGTAGAGTGTGAGCCTAATCAGCCTGACTCGGGCCAGGTGAGGCTGCTTAAACCAGCCATCAACAACACACACTCCACATGGACTTTCTTTGTTCATTAGACAGACTACTTAATGGAAATACGTATTTTATAGAACTGCACTGCAACAATAGTGAATATATTCATAGTTGGCAGTACTGACAAATTGCATGATTTCCAAGCATATTGAAACTAAAATAAACTTTGCCTAATGATACGATGGTGCTCATAATAATTGTGGTTTGTACTCCTTTAAGACAGCTGTTTTGCAACTACAGTGCTAGTGTAACCATTTATGTTTGTGTTGCAGAAATACAAGGAGTTTGAGCGAGCAGTGCGGGTGGAGGAGATCAACGGGCTGCAGCTGGTGAAGAGGCTGGCAGAAGACATGGAAGAGATGTTCGACAAGAAAGCCCAGGCCATGAAGGTACTGTCCATTGCTGGTGCTATGCCTTATACCAAGAAGAGTGTTCCTGAACAAATTTTCATATTCGATTTCACCCATATGTACATTGAAAGACGTTTATAGTGATAGTATAGTGATCTAATGAAACAATACAGTAGGAAATTAATAATGAGATTTGTAATGTTATATTAGCTTAGTCTAAACAAATATTGCATGTTTGAATGTTTGCTGACTCCAGCATTAGCGAGTGTGTGCGTGCCCACACACGGGTGCGTGTGTCTGTGTTTGTGTGTGTTTGTGTGTGTGTTTTATTATTTATTACATCAGAACAGACTGTATCTCAAGGACACAGGAAAGCTGATTAGAGATGAATTTGGCACATTGTTCAAAAACACAGCAGCGACCCTCCCTATGCTTCCTGACATTCATATGTAAACTGCATCACTTCCTGTTCTCTATTTGGGATCACTTGAAACCTTCAAAGTAAAAGCGTCATCCCACGCGATGATGTTATTTTAAGGGTTTGCAAGGCCAAATACAATATTAATATTCTCAGCTCTCAGTGAAATTTAGGTGATATTTCACCGGACAAAGTCAACACTTGTAGCTTTAATATTATGAATGTTTGAAAGTGGGCAGAACTATATCAGAGGTTCTTGGTTCTGAATTTTGTCCTTGACAATTTTTTCGTGATGGCATTTTGAGCTGTTCTAAATCTCAGATTGACGTAGAATTATCCTCGATTAATCATTACTACAATCATTACTTGTCACTAGTGTGACAAAATTGTGGTTCATCGAAAAAAAGGCCAAGGCTCAAGACTATGTACATAAATAACTTTGGGTTATTTAGACAACCATGGAGCATTGCGGTAAGAATCAACCAATCACAGACCTCAAAATAGCAGCTGTAATGATCAAATTCTCCCTTTGGGATGAATAAAGTACCCATCTATCTACCTATCTATCTAGCGTTTTTATGCGTGTGTCAAAAAGCCACAACCAACTGTACAATAGACAAAAAACGCTCTCATCCTAGACGTTTGTTTGCAACTGACAAAAATGTGTACTGGGTAATGTAATATGTAGCGATTGTATGTTTTATGTCATTAATTAATTAGAAAATTAATGGCTGTTTTACTTCTGGAACCATAAGCTAGGAGTTTGTGCCAATTTATGTTTGTACATATTTTCCTAGTGTCTTGATTTGAAAGCGCTGTTAAAAGTTGTGAATGGGTGGACGACACACTACCCTCCCTTGCCTTCGAGAGAGAGAGAGAGAGAGAGAGAGAGAGAGAGAGAGGAAAAAGAAAAAAGAAAAAAGATAGCTTTTATCGCGGTGATTTTTGTGTATTTTATACATGCACAAAAGATTAATCTGGATGTCATCTAATCTACTAAAGCTAAACAGCAATAAAACAGAGCTCGTGGTTGTGGCTCCCAAGGCGCTGCTCCGGAAGGTTGGAGATTTCCTCCTTGACGTGGACTATTGCTCCATCTGCCCGTCCCCAGAGGTCTGCAACCTGGGTGTCATACTGGACTCCACCCTCTCATTCCAGTCCCACATCAAATCCATCGCCAAATCTGCTTTCTACCACCTCCAAAACGCTCCAGGCTCCGGCCATTACTCTTAGACTCTTAGATTTGGAACTGTGTTGGTGAACAGCAGCCTATAATGACCTATGTCAAGCAGTACAAAAAGGGCTACAATTATCTACTAAATATTAATGTTGGCATGTTGAAATTAAGTCAAGTTAAAAATCAAGGGACATTTTAACAAAATGTCTCGTGTAGAAATCCAATAATTTCCAAAATGTTGTTTTGATTGGAGATATCTTTTCATTTTCTTGAAGAAAGTATTAAAATGATCAGTTCAATATGTATACATAAATACTAAATTGAAAGACATATTTGGATCAGCCTACCTGTGCACATGTGGATGTAAATGAATAGCCTGCTAAGTCACTCAAGTTGGAATATTCATGTGATGCCATACTGAATATAGGCTCAGGCACACAAACACCTCTAAGATTAGGACCCCAAGTCAAGGGTCTTTGATATAGCCCACTATCATGGTTACATGCTAGAATATGTATGAGATAATACTCTAGCTTGCTATCATTATAGCAGACAAATGTTACATTATAACATAATAACCCTACTACTAATAACAATGTGTAGTGTGATTAAGTGGCTTAAACTGATCTAAACGTGACTTTCATTATTTTACTACTCGCATGCGGCACCACTTCCGTTAAGAAGAATATAACTAATAGGTATTCGATTATACTATAAAGATGAATTAACCTAGCCAATTTCATCTATTTGAAGTCAAAGTCAGTGATTCTACAAGATATCAACCACGGGCAGTACTTCCTACTTTCATTACAATGAAATGTATTAACACAAATAAAGGGGTACGATTAGCATGAATAAATGATGGGGAGTAAATGAACTTAAACAAAACAACAAAAACCTAAACAAAACACACAAAACTATGGGAAATCTGGACAATTAAACAGGAGACAGGAGAATTAAATGTAAGCCTTCTAAACAATAACTTGATTCACCATACTAAACCCTAACTTGTTTGACCGTACTAGACCCTAACCTTAATAGCTGTACTCCAAATTGACAATTACCCTAACCTATAAACTAGGTTTGCATCAACTTGCATGAGAGACAAGGAATAGCGGTTTATTTGGTGACACTTTTGGCAATGGTTTGGTCGTGCCTTCCGTCTTGTAGACGGGCGGCGTTGTTGGTTCACTGGGCAGGTCAGATCTCCCTGGCACTCTCCAGTCCCAGCTGGGATCACGTCAGTCTGGTGGCACTTTTGTTAGGTTTGATCAGGCTAGGGTGGTTGCCACCTGAAACAACCTGCAGTCGTCTCTTAGCACAGACTCAAATGTGGAATCAGCATCTCTGGGAAACTTTCTATAACTTTTTGAACTTTAACAAACTTTGTCAGCAGACCTTTTAGTTGATAAGTCGATTAACTTTTAGTCAGCTCTCTAAAAGTTACTGAAACTGTAGACTAATAACCTCACTTAAACTCAGTTCTAACTGAACGTAGATTTGTGCGCTCTTACGCACGGTCTTGCTGCTGAGGTACTTGGCACTCTTGGAATCTCAATCGTCTTGATGAATCTCGAAAGGGTGAGGTCTCAAAAAGAATACTTTCTCCAAAACGACAAAAGCATGGAAAGAGGGAGCTCCAGCTCGAAGAGGATGAGACAAAGACTGTCTCTTACTTTAAAGGGTATTTTACATCATAATAATTCTAATATCTGACGCAAGATTTTCCCCTCACGTCTTCATTTGATTGGGCCGAATGATAAAACGTCTCCTTTGCTACTCGATCATTGGCTGGACATTAGTCAACGCCTATTCTCCTTCTCTGGTTTTCCCCAAGATATTCAGACATTATTCTGAGACAAAAGATTACTTCGTATGACACATAAAAGAAAAGCTTATTTGTTATGAACATAGATTGAAACCAAATCAAACCAAAGTATATGAATCAACAAAAGATTTGTGACCACATGGATGAACACAATAAAAAAATAGAAAAGTGGAATACACTTATCAAGCATGCATTAATTGAACTAATAATAATTAGTTTAATTAATGATAATAATAATAAAAAAGCTAATTAATTTAAACTTAATGTAATTAAAACATACATTAAGAAAGGGGCCTGTATAGACAATACAGAAAGATTACTGTTTCTTGAATACGATCCCATGAAACACTCTAGGCGTCTTCCATACATACCTTTTCTTCATGTTTTTCAGTCCGAATTGTTGTTGATCATCCTCGTGATGATGGCTTTGCATTTATGTAGAATCGTCTGTGGGACAGTGTGCATCTCTGGAATGCATGGAAGAGGGGCCTGGAAGATTACCCTGTCCCAAATGGTGTTTGGTTAAACTCATCAGGTGGTAAAAATGTCTTGAGTGTGTCTTGCTGTTTAATTAACAGCACTGGGGTCCATTTGGTCAGTGTAGTGAACAAAGTTGCTCTTAGGGACAAAGCAACACAGCCTGGTACGGCTACAGTCAGTATCGGCAGCAGTCGATACATAACGTTACAACTTTGGGAGTATATCTGCAATCTCTTAACCCGTCTGTTCATTTGCAAAATGCCCGCATGGGTTTGCCCGCTGGACTTGACGCGGTTCATGCTGCTGTTTTTATATAGTTCTGTATGTAACTGTGCGAAACCTTTCTCGCTGTGAGTGACTAGCTGCCATGCTTGAAGTTGCGCAGTGGGGAAAGTCATTGCTGTCTGTAATTATTATAAAGGGATTCTATTTAACATTTTTTTGTCTACAACATTTTTAATACCTCCGAAAAATCAAGGTCACCGAGGTCACCTGGTAGACACGGGCCTGGCTGCACTTGACTAGTATGTTCAACCCTGTGTATCATTATTATGTTATTTTCTTATCTTGATCTTTATATGAAGCAGTTATGGATCGTTACATTTTTTTTTTCATATTTGCTTCACTGACTCTTGTCTCTAAGTAGAGCAGCATTGAGCCTCCTCCTCAAAACCCTTTGAAAGCAACTAAACAAACTAACTTTATCGTCTGTCAAGTCAAAGGTTACATTTATTGTTTAGAGGTCCATATATCAATAAAATATGATGGAGTAATTTAAAGTCTAGGCTAATTTAAAGGCTAATTTAACCATGGTAAGTATAGTAGGCATACTTAATTATTTGTATGTTGGCCTAATATTTTATTCTCCCTTCTCTGTCCCACAAAAGTCATCTCTCATTTAAAATTAATTTTAGTATTATAGGAAATATGACTAACTTTAGGCCTAATCATATTGGGATTATTAGTATTGGCATTCAATCCAAAGCTTTATGATGCTACATACCTTGCCTGTTAACAACCCGTTATTTGCAGGCTCTTCGTTCTTACTAGGCTTGAGGTACAAGGTTAACTAATAAATCCAATCAAATAAAAAATAATCTCATCTTAAACCAGGAAACTCAAAACCTTTATAGATAATAATTGGAAAACTCTTTGTAAACTATCCGTTGTTGGTGTGTTTAGAACTAATGGAGGCGCAAAACGGATTTCTAGACATTACGTCTAGTTTAGCCCGAAAACAAGTTGAACGTGATTCAGAGATGAGCTCTAAAATATGTCCAAAGCGTGTGGGCTTCAAATATACTCCTATGTACAAAAACTCAGAAACTTGTACTCTTGGAGCATCAGGAAACCGACTCCATTCATTTCTGAACAGAACACAACCACGTCAAGCCTGCCCCTACTCGCTCCAGGCATTACCAATCGAAGATTGTTCAATCCAGCGCCTACATACGTCCCCCCCTTACTGAAAGAAATGTCCACATTTCTATGCACAAAAAAAGCAAAAAAAAACAAAAACACAGAATACACAGTGGGAAAAGTGCACATGTGAACACAATACACATAAATAGGCCATGTATGAACATATATAAAAAGTAACAGAACATAGCAGCAAACAGCACCCATCAGAAGTGCATAACAGCTTACAGTTTACATCACATTCACACGCTACCCCCTGATGAACACAGGGAATCAGAAACACATGAGCATGTATACGCGTGACAGTCAGCCCATCACATAGTCCAGAAAGCGTACAGGGGGTCGCACTGACCTTCCAGCCCGGGAGAACCTAGGTGGGCCAAGTGCGTGCTCAGGGGAATCTAATGAACCAGGATCTGGTTTTAGATCACAGTCCATGTCCATGAAACGAACAAGCCTGCTGGGCTTCCAGGGGAGGCGGGGAAAGGGTAAAGAGAGTCCTTGAGGGGCCTGCCAAAGGAAAGGCCACAGGTAGGTTGTAGCGCCGCAGCCTATCATAATTGAACGGTTTGGAGAGGGGGCTTATCCCCAAATGGGCTACTAATCTGATATGTGACTCCCACCTCGTCATCCCTGTCCATTCGTCGTTGTACCAAGTAAGGCCCCTTCCAGTGGGGAGCCAGTTTACGGCCGCTCTCTGTGGGGTCGTTCAACCGCACAAGATCCCCGACCTCATAAGGGTTGTGCCTTAGCCTGGTGTCATAGTAAGTCTTTTGTCTTTCGCTCGCCGCAAGGTTGTTGTCCCTTGTCTCATCTGACCAAACGCTGTGTCCAAGCACTTGAGGAGAGAACTAGCGAAGTCCCTAGCGAAGGGACCACGCAGCAGGTCGCCCTGCACCGGCGCACCCAGCACAACATCCACAGGTGTCCGAGCCTCCCTGCCGTGGTTGAGGAAGTAAGGTGTGAACCCTGTGCTGGAATGAACACTGGAGTCTTTGCCAGCTGATCGATAAGTGTCCTATTAAATCTTTCTACCATGCCATCAGAGTTTAGATTGTATGGTGTAGTGTGTGTTTTCTTCACACCCAACATCATGCACAAATGTCTCACCACGATTCAAACTGCGTACCCAATGTCTGTGTGCAGTGTTTCCATTACCCCATGTTCCAGGATGTATTCCTTAAAGAGACACTCGCTCACTGTGTTTGGCTTTTTGGTCAGGGATGGTATACAGATTAATGAACTTGGTGAAATAGTTCTCAACAACCAAAACATACCGGTTGCCTTTTGACATGACTCTAGTATGTCGGCCGTGACACGTTGGAAAGGTCTCTTCGCCTGTGAAGTTCTCATAGGGGCATGGTGTCGGGGTACCAGCGACTTCCTCCTTTGGCAGGCGTAACATTGATCACACCATGTTCGAATGTCATATAGGGCCAATAACACACACTTCTTGCGCGTGCCAAGACCCGTTCATAGTCCAGGAGAGCTGTCAGAGGGGCCCCATGCAGGTATCCCAGGACCTCCAGGATCAAGACAGCAGGGACAACAATTTGAGTAGACTGCCCTGCATCCGACAGCCAAACAAACGCATAACAGCCCATCAATGAAAGTTAACCAGGGAAACTCAGGCCATAGTCTCCTCAGACCCTGACTAGCACCCTTCAACCTCCATCTAGGAGGTCTTTGACCATTTTCCAGCTGGAGCTCCCTGACATCAGAGCCAATGTGTGACAGGGTGTAGATTAAGGCCTGTCATCCACTTGCGGCAGCGGATGAGAGTCTTTTATCGTCACAGAGTTGAGATCAATGGACAGTCAGATACATCCGGCAGAAAAGCAGCCACCTGTTGAAAAAAACCTCTGCAAGCCCACCGCACTACGTGAACAACCTGCTCCCAACACGTGCCACCCAACCATATGGGAAGGGTCACTGTACCTAAAGTGTCCAATAATTGTCCATTTACTGCACGTGCAAAGGTGTACTGCATATTTAACACATTGGAACCGGAGTCATTTAACACAGTCACACCCTCTACCAGTCCTGTAACATAGGCTGTAGGCTTGGACTCACCCACCACACACTGTAAAAAATAATCTGCTGGTTTTACTTTAAAAAATAAGGCAACCTATTACAAGCCCTTTTCTGAGTAATCTCAACTAGAGTGTGCATAACTGAAATTATCAAATTAAACCAGTAAATCTTATAACTTAAAATAACTTGTTCTTCCAACTAATCTCAGGACTCAATAGTGTAAGGGGGCACTATAGTTGACACAACTAGCAATGAAAACTTTAAAAAACCTGAAGAAACTCAATTAGTCCAACAAGTGCTTTATTTCAAAAGCAAACGTCAAACAGGATTAAACTATCCCAATGTGAAACAAATAAGACAAAACGTAAAATAAATCTGTCTTTGCTATATAGGCTAAATTTACTAGTGCAGAGTTAAAGCACAACAACATCTCAAACATCTAGTCAATGATGGACCTATTCCTATTATATATATACACACACACACGCACACACACGCACACACACGCACACACACGCACACACAAATAGGAGCCTCACTCACAT
>OMNO01069859.1:0-19515 GCA_900303215.1 Trachyrincus scabrus | reverse complement strand
AGAAAGTACAGATTTGTGTTAAAATGTGGGGAGTAAAAGTAAAAAGTCGTCAGAAAAATAAATACTTAAGTAAAGTACAGATACCTGAAAAATGTACTTAAGTACAGTAACGAAGTATTTGTACTTTGTTACTTCCCACCTCTGATCAGACTATGTACGCAGAAAATTATTGGAGGAAGGGCAGGGACTGACACTAGTTCGTACACTGATGTTGGCTACACAGTGTGAGAGAGAGTAGAGTAACAAATGACGACCATGTCACTGAATAGGCCTGCAACAGACATGGAGGCAGTCAACCGCGTTGAACAAAAAGAAGGGAAATACGGGAGAACAGGGGAGAAACCAACGGACAAAGAGGAGAGGAGATGTTATAGGTGTGGGCACACTGATCACATGGGGAGAGACCCTAAATGTCCTGCACGAGGGCAGACGTGCCACAAATGCAATGGAAGAGATCACTTCTCAAGAACATGCCGCTCCAAAGGAATAAGGAAGCAAAACGTGAACACTGTAGAGGAAGGACATAGACTTTGCATTTAGTATCAATGAAAACAAAATACCTGAGAAACTTACCTTTAGGATAGGGGGAGTTAACCAAGAAATATTAGTAGATTCGGGTGCCACCAGTAATATAATGGGGGAAAATGTATGGGAAAGACTAAAAAGTGAGAATATAAAATGCTACTGGTCAAGGGTGCATTTAGATGTGAGATCAGAATAGGAGACAGAACTGATCAGTCCGAGTTTCTGGTAGTGAAGGGAAATGGAATGCCACTCTTAGGTAGGAGTCTTAAAGATAGGGGAGAACGTCTCAGCTGTGATGGATATTAAAGAAGCACTTAAGCAGCAGTACTAAAGTGTTTGGAAGGGTAGGGAAGTTAAACACGAAGTGAAACCTGAAGTGAAACCTGTGGCGCAACCACTCAGATGGATACCATACCACTTAAGAGAGGCTGTAGAAAGAAAGATCAGTGAATTGGTAGACATGGATATCATCGAGAAGGTCACCGGCCCCACCCCATGGGTAAATCCGGTAGTGGTGCTACCAAAGTCTGATGGGGATATTAGAATGTGCTTGGACATGAGAAGGGCCAATGAGGCTATTGTGCGGGAACGATACCCCATCCCCACAGTGGATGAAATACTCCAGGATATGAATGGCTCTATGGTATTCAGCAAACTAGACCTGAAATGGGGTTATCACCAGTAAGAACTAACCCCAGAGTCAAGAGAGATAACCACATTTGCAGTACACAATGGACTCATTGTGTACAAATACAAGAGGCTGTTGTTCGGAGTATCATCAGCAAGTGAACAATACCAGCACGAAATTGCAAATGCTCTCGCTGGTATTGAGGGAGTCCAGAATATATCAGATGATGTGATAGTGCATGCACCAGATCAGAAGACGCACGGTGAACGCCTGCACGAGGTCATGAGGAGGCTCTCTGAGTGTGGACTGACCTTGAACTCAGAGAAATGCCAGTTCAACATGAACAAACTCATCTTCATGGGGATACTTCTGACACAAAAAGGCATCGGCCCAACGGAGGAGCGAGTGCGAGCGTGGTAGAGGCCAGAGAACCAGAGAACGCCACAGAGGTGCGAAGCTTCTTGGGACTTGTGGGTTACAGTAGTCGTTTTATCCCAGTTTTCCACGCTGTCAGAGCCATTGCGACAGATGACAAAGAAAGATGTAAAGTTTACATTTGGGCCAGAACAAAAACGGTCATTCCAAGTCCTTAAAAGTGAGCTAGCCAGAGCTGGCACCCTGGCCTATTTCGACAAAAATGCAGTGACCAAGGTGATAGCAGATGCGAGTCCGGTAGGAATAGGAGCTGTGCTAGTGCAGGACCAACGAGGGAAAATGGTTCCTGTGTGCTATATCAGCCGCAGTCTAACCAACTGTGAGCGCAAATACTCCCAGACGGAGCGAGAAGCGCTAGCCCTAGTATGGGCATGTGAGCGGCTGCACCAATACCTGTATGGTCGGAAATTTGAACTTGTTACAGACCATAAGCCACTCGAGGTGATATATGGCCCCCGCTCCAAACCATGTGCCCGCATAGAACGCTGGGTCCTCCGGCTGCAGCCATATGAGTTCAAGGTGGTCCATGTCCCAGGGAAACAAAAGATTGCGGATCCCTTGTCAAGGTTGCTGGGAGAGAGAACACAAAAGGAAGTACATGCACATGGATCAGAGGAATATGTGAGGTTTGTAGCCGTGAATGCCACACCCGCAGCACTTACCACTTGTGAAGTGGAGGAAGCCTCTGCCATTGATCCGGAGCTGCGGCAGGTAAGACAAGCACTTCTGGATGGACACTTTGAAAAGTGCAAACCGTATGCCCCCATTGCCAACGAGCTCTGTGCAATAGGACAAATAGTCCTCAGAGGGACGCGCATAGTACTACCAAAAGCTTTACATACTCCAGCACTTGCACTGGCTCACGAGGGGCATTTGGGGATAGTGGGAACCAAACAACACCTCCGGACCAAGGTGTGGTGGCCTGGCATGGACGCAGCGGCTGAGAGACACTGTAAGTTCTGTCAAGGCTGTCAGACAGTAGCGAGGCCTGACCCGCCAGAGCCACTAAAACCCACACTGCTACCAGATGGTCCCTGGCAGGATGTAGCGATAGACTTGTTAGGACCGCTGCCAACCAATCACTCCATCTTAGTGGTAGTTGATTACTACAGCCGCTATTACGAGGATGACATACTGACCTCCACAACCACTGAAAAGGTCATTGACAGCTTGGTACAGTTTTGTTTACTTGTAAATACTGTATGTCTATTATGGCACCCATTGCACTCCTAACCATCCCTGGAAGGAGGGATCCCCCACTCTGCGTTCCTTCTCGAGATTTCTTCCTTGATAATTAAGGGAGTTTTTTCTTCCCCTTTGGGGGGGCTAGGGTTAGGGGGTGCCATAAATATGGCCTGTGAAGCCCTTTGAGACTGTAACTGTGATTAAGGGCTATACAAATAAAATTGACTTGACTTAAATCCAAATCTCAACTTCAAAGGGTTAGGTAGCTAATATATTATTACTTTATTCATATGTTTTTACAAAGAGTATCTATTAAACAATTTAGATACAACATTAAATATGTTGACAAAGATCACAAAGATGTATACTCCAAGACCACGAATGGTGTTCATGGCACATACTGCTTATTATATTATTAAATACAGTAATTATTTAATTATTTTAGGAATATATCCTCAATATATGCCCTTGTCTTGCCCAACCACCAATACTGCCATAACTCATGTAATACCTTTAATGGTTCTAGATACAAACAAATGAAAACTAAAATATGGAAGCAAAGCAGCAAGGAATAACAGATTGCCTAACCACAGAATGGAGTAGGAAAACAATTACATGATGATTTTAAACTATAAGTTATCTCCATAAAAAAGTATCTCAAGTGCTTTAATGGATAAACACTACAACATTTTCCCATAGAAGATAGGTCTATGTTTGGTGTTGAGTTCTCTGTAGAGGAATCAGATAACCATAACTCCATATTAAGGTATATGGACCATGGATCATACCGACTAGTCAGGTCATCCCAGAGTGAGGTTAAAAGGTTAAATACCAATGTTTGATGCAGTGACACCCAGGAATCCTCTCTTGGATTCTTGAACAACTTATTTCAGGGGTAACCCACTCTGACGCTAGGGTTTGACCACTTTTACATGCTTAACTAAATACATTGTTAAGATTGATTCCCAACAATATTGATAAACATTGTTATGTTCTATAAGCAGAAGACAGGGAGGTGAATTTATTCTATTTTGATTCCTTTTGCTGCTCCCAAGTGGACAAAGATAATACACAAAATAACTATTGAATTATACATGCTATGCACTCACATATACCAACCATGGTGTCATCCAGTGTGTCACCAGTAATTAAAACATGAAGATTCCTTGCTCTAGGACACTTTAGCCATCTGGACCTGAGGCTAAATGAGCTAGCCCTCCTGTTGTGTAGGCTACTATACCTCCTAAGCTACTGCCATCAATACTAACAATACTATTTAACACAATTATGAATAGTTATCATATTCATCATAATCAACATCATTGTATCAACCATAGTTGCCATTTACACTGCGGACATGTCCCCGCTACTTTTTGAAAATAAATCCCCCCTAGCCTACTGATTCTAAAATTACCCAAAAGCGTGCCCTTTTGATGCGCCGTTATGGCATTTTTTTCTCGCCGTAATTATCTACTCTGATCTCATACCCCCCATTACACATTGCCTAAAATCGCATATTTTGAAGACCGTTTAAAAACATTTTATTCATCTGAGCCGTTATGTCCCCACCACTTTTCAACACAGTGATGGTTGGTACCAACATCAAGTAGCTACGTATTATGTGAGCTTTGACCGTTTTCTTATAATACATCAATGGCTTTGATTTACATGCCCAAACAAAAATTCCAACATTTTATTGTGTCCCGTCAAAAAGAAAAGAAATCCCGTGAACAATGCATTTTACAGTAAGTCGCGCGATATTTGCATCAGGGGTCAAAGTTGATGGTTGCCATCGCCATGTGAATGTTGTAGCCGCAAGTGCTAATGTTAGCGTGAGACAAGTTAATTGTGAACTTATAGACAATCAGATTATGTATTTTGTTTAACAATTGTCAGTGTTTTTACTGGACTTATATATATGCAGCAGTGTTAATGCTTTTCATTTAGCACATTTTATAAACGACTCGAGCTCTAGCAGCTATTTGCCAAGCCGTTTTCATCTTTCTGTTGAAAGTCTCATATATGGCCATCTAATAAGGGATGCTGAAAAGACATCTTTTGAGTTACTTAACTAACCCGCAACGGTTACATTTCAATTACAAAGGTGAGTAAATCAAAACAATCTTAATCGGGGCTGTTTTGGGTTAATGACAGGGGGCTGTTCTTTATATTATCACATTCTATAACTTTTGACGAATACCAAAATAAACTGGGCATATGGAGTGAGTGAATTTATTAGTTCTGTTGAACTTGCATAAACGGGAATTGGCAACGGACTGCATGACTAGATAGTCTGTATTGATTGCAGGTTTCCAATTTAGATCACGTTGCATGATGAGCCAAGGAGAGCTGCTAACCACAAAGTCAACTAAAAGAGTAAACGAGGAGACTATCTCTGGTGAGAATGAGCAGATAACAAAGAAGTTGAAGTTGGAAAGAGAAAACACTGACCATGAAAAGAAGTATCCTAAAAAGAAAGTGGTGCTACTCCTGGCATATTCTGGAAAAGGATATTATGGGATGCAGGTATGTAGCCAAACGCACGTTCAATCAATCAATAATTACTTAATTTCTTTAATTGTATTTTTTTTGTGAACTTTAGAGAAATGCTGGAAACTCGCAGTTTAGAACAATTGAAGATGAGTTAGTCTCTGCTCTTATTAAATCGGGCTGCATTCCTGAAAACCATGGAGATGAAATGAAGAAAATGTCATTCCAAAGATGTGCCAGAACAGATAAGGTATGTAATGAAAAATTAAATAATGTATCCATCCTTTTTAAAATTTGGGGATTTGTATTTACTAAAGAGAAATAAAAACGGTTAAAGATCTGTTACTGATTGAATATTTTGTTCTGATCTATTCATTTCATGTAGCCTAATGAAGTCAATATTATACACTGTGTACATTGTTAATGCGTGAACATTTGTAATCGTCAGGGTGTGTCTGCGGCTGGCCAGGTGGTGTCCCTTAAGCTGAGGTTGATTGAAGACATAATTGAAAATATCAACAAGCATCTTCCCCCACAAATCAGAGTTCTAGGTGAGATGTTGCCCTTTCATTTTACAGTAAATTAAACCAGTAATGTGCATGTAATCGAACTGTTAAACTACTTAAGACAACTGAAGAACCATCCATCACTAAACTGTTGAAATCCCCAGGCAATGAATAGTTATTTGGCAAAGCTAGTCTTAATGGAGTGACACTATTTTTCTCATAAAGTTGGTTAAACACCGATATTGATGAATTGTCATAGTACTGAGTAGTTGGCGCTAAATAAAAAAACAACTGTTACATAACCGTTACCGGCTATCCTGATGTTGCATCTGGTTCACTAAAGAATTGTCCATGATTTCGTTTTAAGTATTACATTTTTTTTTAAATATTAAGTGGATTAAATTAATATATATGCCTTCCATTTTTTTTGCCTTTTCTTTCATAGGTTTTAGACGAGTAACCCAAGGATTTAACTCCAAAAACAACTGTGATGCACGTACATATTCCTACATGCTTCCAACTGTGGCCTTTGCACCAAAGGACTACGACATCCAGAAGTCAGCAGCTTTCCGCCTGGACCCAGAGACCCTCAACAGAGTCAACTGTCTCTTTTCCCTTTATAAAGGCACACACAACTTCCACAACTTCACCTCACAGAAAAGCCCCCAGGACCCAAGCGCTCGCCGCTACATCATAGAGATGTCCTGTGAGGAGCCGTTCCCCTGCGGCGAATCTGAGTTTGCCATGATCGCGGTGCGCGGCCAGAGCTTCATGCTGCACCAGATCCGCAAGATGATTGGCCTGGTGATCGCCGTGATCAAGGGCTACGCAAAGGAGGAGGTGCTGGAGCGCAGCTGGGGACAGGAGAAGGTGGATGTCCCCAGGGCCCCTGGGCTGGGCCTAGTGCTGGAAAAGGTTCACTTTGACCACTACAACCAGCGTTTCGGTGGGGATGGCCTTCACCAGCGCCTGGAATGGGATGAGGAGGAGGAGTCGATAAAGGGCTTCAAGAAGGCCCATATCTACCCCAGTATCGTGGACACCGAGTCGGAAGAACGCTCCATGATCAGCTGGATGGCCTCACTTCCAATCCATGACTACGAGGCCTCGGCGGCCGTTAGACGGGAGAAGGACCAGAAACCGGTAATGAAAATGAATAAGTAAATTACTAAAGCATATAGATTATCTATATATACATGCAATGTTTGTTAATTTGCTGGTTCTTTTTTTTCCCTCCAGGAAAATGATGGGAGTGAATCCGATTAGACATATCTCAATGCTGTAGTTTTTTTTGGTATGGAATTGTCTTCCAAGAATGATTTGTGTGCAGTCAAATAATAAACCTTGGTTCTCTTACAGATGAGACTATTGCAAAATACTTTTTCTTTGTCAAATCCTGATGTTATGGCTCATTCAATATAACAATTTTAATTTCAACAATTTTAATAGTGATAATGAACAACTTCTTTACAATAAAATGCAGCGGTCATACCATTTGCACACGGTAGCATGATTTGCCCTCTTGTTGAACAGGCTTGGGGTTTCAGTTGCATAGAACCAATTCAGTTATGCATAGTGACTAATGTAGAATTCCTAGAAGATTTTAATGGAATGTGAATTATATAATATATAATGTTGCAAGATGATGTGGCATTTGTTCCACAGAGCAGTTATTACAAAATGTTCTCAAATAGGTCAGATAGCCTAGATATGACAAAATGGACCCCGGAAGTAAAAACGGTACCACGAACACAGTCCCTTGTATTCAGTTTGTGGTTCTACTCCAGGCAGAAGTGCTGACCGAGAATGCCCCCTCCTCCCTGTAGAAGCTTCCTGGCAGGCTCAAATTCCAGCGGAAGACTCTTGGTCGCTTTCAGGTCTCTTTCCATTAGCTAAAAAGATAACAGATTTTTGATTCATTGCTAGCACAGAGTTTGACAATATAAATTATACCCAATATGCAGACATAGCTACTGATGACAGTCCTTGATAACCACAAACAAAAAGACCCAATATGTAAAATTCAAGCTAGATATGAGTAATCTGCGTTATATCAGGGTGGCAATTTGGGTGAAAAATATTTAGGCACTGACGATTCACTGACTAATGAATCTAATAAAACATGGTTCATATGTATGGATGTATACAATGAACCACTGGCCCGGTCCATGAAACATGTTTAATTGGCTAATGGCTCCACTAGAACACGGCTGAGTGCACCAACACGCAGCCCTAATCTATCGGGGTTCATCGACCACCTGGCCGCCGCCTCCTCAAACATATGGCTGTACATCCATGCCAGTCAGAGCCGGAGGTTATGACCACAGTACGCACCCAACAGCACCCGCGAAGCAAAAGTGCATTCTGGATGTATTAGGCTGATAGAGTGAAGGTGAAGTGAATGTATTACGAAATGAGTGATTTCTCTTAGTAACAATATTGCAAAAAAATAAATAGTGATTCTGAGACAGAACCCCTAGTTGTTGTCATATGGATGAAACTGATATCTGATGCTACAGCATTTTGAAGACATTCTCCTATTAATCCCATTGTACATACTGCCGCAAAATCTCTGTTTAACGTAGTACCATCTACAGCAATCAAGTTCAGCCGTAGAAAGGTTGAATACTACACTAAACAGAAATATAGGACCTGGTGTGCATTGTACATGACCAATAACCACGTTTCAACAATGCTTAATAGTCCACGTTACCTCAAAATTTGTGATCTCCAACAGTTCATCTATGTCCTCCTCTGGCACCAACAAAGGCTTGTTAATTTTCATGGCCACTTTGGCCACATCTGGGTGGTAATGAGTCTGGAGGGTCTGAGATGGAATAGAAAACATTGGAAAATGGTGCAAATGTATATACTGCTGCTTTGGTTTGAAAAGTGTATTGATCACTTGTTATCTAAACATAGATACTGAAGAGCATGTACACACCTTTATCTCCCATAGACTGCTCTCCAAGGCATGGCTTAGGATAGGGTCCTCCTCATCCATCACATATGGATCCTCACAAGATTCTGTAACAAAATGATGTGTGTTGGCTCACTAATATTAAGTATAAGTACTGTATATGCGCTGCTATGTATTCTTTAAAATGCTGACGACGATCATTTGAACACATTTCTAAATAAAAGTTCTAACTCCTGTAACATGGAAAACTAAGCACAGACCATGAACAATACGATAGGTGTCGATAAAGAGTCCATCTGAGATGCTGCAGGGTCCTCTGCGGACCCCTGCCTACCGTCTGTGCTGGAGGGCCGGTGGACGAGGACTCTGCAGGAGGGGTGGCGGCGAATAAGGTTGTAGATGAACGGGAGCACCATAAGGAGGGACTCTGGCGGTGCTGTGAGAGCCAAGCGGGCGAGCCGCTTCGCAAACGCCGCAACTAGGTACACCGGTAAGTGGCTGGAGGGGGGAAATGTATCCAATATATACATGTATGGCAAATATACACTATATATATGGTAAAGACACACACAATATATATGGTACAGGTACACACAGAATAAGTATGGTTAGATTTCCAATAAAAAAACTGGTTTGTCTCCATTTTGAATAGAGGCATGGCTGGTAGGAAAGGAGGCAATACAAAAATCATTGTAATACACAATGCTGTTTACTTGGATCTGGTGTATTTTAAAGGTGGTTAGTTATAGAAGGACTAAAATAAAATAAAAATGGTAATAAAATGGTAACTTACGTGGATGAGAGGAAAAGGTTTGCTAGGTTGAAAAAGCGAGCCCTGTACTTCACATGGAAAACAGAAGGCTCCAGCAAGTTGTACAACTTCTTGTAGAAACCAGGGTAATCTCTGAAATATGAACACATTATCCCTTAATGAAAAAAACAAACAATGGTTTTGAAAGCCTATCAGTGTCATACTGTTGACTATGAGTGGACCTTTTCATTTGTTCCTCCATCAGAATTTTTTATGCTACAACAGTAATTCTGACTAAACTATACGTAGCCTATCTCACTTGGCAAGCAAAAGTAATACAATCTGCAACAGCACTTACCAAGCCACCATTAAAGGGTAACTTCTGCCTACAAGTTCAAAAAAATGAGCAGTCATGACAGTCGTAAAGGTTTTAGAAAAAACAGACACGTGGGTTCCATAGGAGCAAGTGGCGTTGTCAAATGTTGTCAAAACCCACGTCACACTCGCCTGAGCTAGGGTGCATAGCCAATAGAAAACTACCACTCTGGAAAAGTGTTTTCAGCCGGAAGTAGCAGACTCCCCCGTTTAATAACTTACATTTTAGTCAAAAATAACAGAAATGTTAAAATGTTCAACACTTTGTGAGACCCAAATGGATTTTGGGGTTTAGTTAGCCTTTAACATAACTTTAGACAAAAGATACTCCCCTTCAAGTGACAATGTGAACTTCGTTTAGGCAAACAGACCTCATTTTGTGTCAATTCTAGGTGGAAAACTTGCACACAAAATGCATCACAGGTACAGTATCTTTTTAACCCATTTCCAAATTGGACTTTTTGCAATTATGACTAAAGCTAATCTTCCAGTCCTATTCAAGAGATAATCTCCTGATCACTGCTCAAGGTAGTAGAGTACAGGCAGGGAATTGGAATTGAATGGATCCTCACATATTCCCCATGGAGCTACAAGGAGATACTTACAGATTATGCTGATGGATGAGGACGAAGAGGCCATTGAGGGCTAGTAGACTGATAGCTCCTCCTGTATAGCACATTAAATGGAAGAAAATACAATTCTGGTCATTTTCTACAGAATTAATTTAAAGCATGTGTGACAGCAAAACATGGAAATCGCAGACAACGTGGTAGATAAGGTTCTGTTTATATAGACCGTATCACAGTTATTTGCGTTTACTTCTGGGTAGAAAACCGTCAAGGCATTGTATACAGTTATAATGATGGAGCAGCTGACTTTGAATGGAGACTGTGAGAAAAGAAAGGAAAATGTCCAAATCCGGTTTTTAGGTTTCCAGCTCAAAATAGCAAAGGTGTTCACGGCAACTTTGGAAACAGCGAGTGAACAGGCTAGCAGGCAGGTCATTTTGGCCACTAGTAAATATAAAAAATTATAGTAAAGCTCTCAACCAAGTTTCAGCATCGCCCTTTTTCTAAATATGTCTTGTTTACACGTGTGTTCTTAAAATTCTATCGGAAAACAAGGTTACAAGCAATTTCTCAACTTTATACGCTGTAAACATGATCCCGCTGTAGCTGCAAGGCCGCAGTTCATTTTCTCCAGCAGACGTCGCAAAGGTGCAGGTTTACAGTAAGACTAATAATTAAATCTATTGCAGACTATTACTAATTTGAAGCAATTGCACTTATATATAAATAACAAATATTATTATGAAGTAGGGCTGGGCAATATATCAATATTATATTGATATCGTGTTATGAGACAAGATATCGTCTTAGATTTTGGATATCGTAATATGGCAAGTGTTTTTTCACTTTTCCTGGTTTTAAGGATGCATTACAGTGAATTGATCTAATTTTCTGAACTTAGACTATTCTATTATTTGCCTTTACCCACTTAGTCATTATATCTACCTTACTGATGATTATTTATAAAAAATCTCATTGTGTAAATATTTTGTGAAAGCACCAATAGTCATCCCTACAATATTGTCGCAATATCAATAGAGGTATTTGGTAAAAAATATTGATATTTGATTTTGTCCATATCGCCCAGCCCTGCTGCAATACTTGAAATTATTTTTGTTTGTCCATTTTGCACTAAAGAAAATGCTAATACTAATTTTAATTTGTCAAGTATTTAATTCACACAGGAGTATACAAAAATATGGTTACCATAGGGTTATTTTATATAGACTATTTTAATTACCAGAAAACATGTTATATTGTGATATGTATCGTTATCGAGATATCAAATTACCTATATCGGAATAGTAGATTTTGGCTGTACCGCCCAGCCAAAAGTATGTTTTACAGAATATTTATTTTAATTTAATTACTACTTATTCCTAGTGATGTACATTAATCTCACACAGACTAACCACAAAAACCCTTTCGAGACTGTAAGTCCACCTTCTGGTATACTACGCATTTATATAAACATATGTATAACGTATTTGATTTTGTTATTGCCGTAACACCTGAATGACCCACATCAATCGCATATACTGTATGTAGGCTATGAATAAAGCAACGTTACACATTATTGTTATAAAAAAGCTTTGGTACTTTTGGTTTATTGGTAAGCAAAAATAAAACACACGTAGGTCTACTATTTTTCTATACAAATTTTAAAAAATGAACTAAATGCGTGAACTAAATGCGTGAACTAAATGCGTGAACACAACGATTTGTCTATCGTCATTTTACTCCAGGAAAGAAAAAAAAGATTACGTTTAAAAATGTTTACAAAATAAAGTTAAAAAAATTATGGGGAAAATATCTTAAGCAGAGTCGTTAGATCTTTTGAGGCTTCCAAAGGAGGACTTCACTTGATTTGACTGAATTTGCAATGCATTTTACTACGGGCAACAGTGATGACAGTACTTGATTTTTATTATCTTTGTGGTGTATTTACCACTCTACGTCGCTTACACCCTTGGGAGTTGTCAACAGTTTTGTTCCCAGAACATCTGGCACCCTGAAACTGCCGTCCTGTGGGTGCTGGCACAGGCAGTGGGCAGGGCACAGGACGTTTGCATGACACTGCTTCCTTTTCCACTGCCCTGGCTGCCTTTTGATCTGCGACCAGTTCCCTTATCAGCAGTAAAATTGATTTCTTTTTTTCTTCAACGGTACCATATTTTGTCTCCTCTCGCAAACACTGGCCATCTGGCTGTGTTTTTGAATTAGAGTGAGTCTGCCCTCGATTCAGCCCCAATAGCTATAAGATTTCCCATCTCTCCTCCTCCACCACCAACATTCTCAATTGCACTCTCTTCCCTTTCATCAAAACTCGGAACTGCCATTACAAGTCTTGTGACACAAACTTGTGCAGTCTCTCGCCATTTCTCGATCAGTTTGTTCCGTATTAGTCCTATAAGCCGCCCTGGCAGACTCCACTACACAGTGAGGTACAGTCAGAAATTCAGCCATATATATAGGTCCCTATGTTTTAGCCATGCTAATAACAATTCCAATGACATATGCCGCCAAAATTATCATTGACTTATGCATTAATTTACCTTATAATAGGTCATATTGATGCATGTGGTTTCGGTTTGTCTAGTCATCTTTCACTACTTTGCCTTGAGAAAGGTGTGACGGGTGCTAATGGGTGGATGTGCCTCTTTTGTTCTTTGCACTAATCAAACCCCTCCCCCATCCGATACAGAGGAGAAGCTTTGAAATTGAGTATAGATCTATATTCGTATTATTAGATTATTGAAAACTAATACTACATTGACTATTCGTTATTCATAGTTCTAACTACTCTTCAACTAAGATGAACTATAGGCCTACTTCAAACTAAACCATAGCTTTGGTTTATATTGCTTTTTCAATAACCAAAAAGCCAATTGTTCATTTTTAGTCAGGCTCAAATGGCAACAGTTGTGTTTTGGGTTTATGACTAGATTTAAAAAATAAGGGAGCCACCACCGGCGCAAGGTGACGGGAAAGGCGATGGCGAAGCCTGCAATAACTGCGTTCATGTGTCTGAGACGCATCGCCATGCATGCAGAGTATGGAGTTCTCAACAGCTTGGTTAATGATTGTTTAGATAGAAGCGCTTGCATTCGCTTGCAAAACTAAATAGCTTGTTGACAAAGGACAGTGAAAGACACTGAATTCTTCTGTCTGTCTGAAACAAACCAAATATATTAAACGTCTCTTAAACAAATCTATCAAATTTTACGATAGGCTAGCCTATAATATAAAACTAAATACAATAAGTGTTTTGTCGGACACACATAGTCATACACGCCGAATAGAGTTCAACTGCTTGATTCGTTGTTATTTGTCCGTTAGTATAATACCACTGTTGACAAATTAATAAGAATTTGTAAAATTTTACAATAAGCCTATGAAACTACCTAATAGTGTGTGTTCTTGTGTCGGACACCACCATAGAGTAGAGTTCTCAGCTGCGCGAACCGTTATTCGTTCTTTCATATAATTATATAATTAAAAGTTAATGTCATTGTTGCCATTATTATTATATCCTCCCTTATACAATACAATAACAATGTAGCCATTTTCTTGTGTTTAATTAGCGCTGCCATAGTCCGACGTGGAAATAGGTGGAGCTGGGTTGGGGTGTCCTCGCAGGGTTGTCCCTCGCCCGTGTAACTTCGAGGAACCTTTTATTTATTTTATTTATCCGCGATAGTTTACACTAATTTACACATATTGAAAGTCAGTTTTAAATCTGTATTTTATACAGTCCATGTGCGTTAAACCCACACCAGAGCTCGGCTGGTCACGCAGTTTACCTGCTTTTTACTGTTGTAGAGCTAGCAGGATACACTTCTAAACAGCGATTTTAATGTTATATCCATAGTTATATCTCCTGGGCAGGTACTGTATACACCGCTACACTCATACCGGTGATTGCATCTTTAGTTCACCTCATCACATTGCTAATTCAGCATGAATATCTGTTGAATATCCAATATCTTAAAGGAATGTTCCACCAGCACAGCCACGTTTTTAGTGTCATCATAGTGTCGATATGTGCCCACAAACCAAACAAAAACACCCCTACATAAGTGAGTTAATAATATTGTCAATTTAACTTCCATGGTGCATTGCGCAGCAACTATGTGGACTATGTGGATAACAGTCCACAGGTAAACTAAAGCGGCTGCTATCACATTTCACACGTAACTATTGAGCGTTGTAAAACAGTGGTTAGTTCTAATGGAGCCCAACATATGACAAAAGTATGTGCATGTCCGTATTTGCATTTCAATAATAATAGTCTTTAAAACACATGTGCTGACTTTCTTCAATACTGCCCGCATTATTATAATATATCCATGGTCTGTAACAGTTGATAAAGGAGATTGTGCCAGGTCCCGCTTCTACATCAGCCGGTGTGTTTGTATCGTATCATGGACTGGTCTGTACAGTCTTCTGTAGCTGCCGCTGCAGACATTGTAGTCCTTGTCTTCACGGTATAAATGCCAGACCGTAATCTTCGTAAGCCTGCTGTGTTTCAGTTTCACTAATACTGCATGAAAATGGTAGTTTTCAGAGTAGTAACGGCAATACTACATAAATCACCATGAACCTATTTACAAACTTCCGTGCTGCATGTAGGCTATACAAGCATTGCTACTTTATTTATTGAATGAGAGGCTGAAAGTGCACGAGTAAACTAACGATTAGTGGTTTAGTAATGGTAATACTGCATTTATAAACATAAAAAACTATTTGTGAAAGTCCATACAGTGATGCTTTGTTATTTGAATGAGCAAGTGTTGCACATTTGCCTGTTGCCGTCTCTTTAAGATTTCCTCTTCTGTGTATTCTGGCTCAAATAAATATCCATCATTCCTTCCACTCTGTAAGACTTTGCTGACTTTGCTCATTTGATCCATAGACTGGTATTCATTGCTGGCAGCCATTGTAAAATCTTGTGTAGCTCTTCAGGCTAACAACAAGGCAACTGAATCTCAGAGCCAAACTGCAAATTGGCCAGAGTGATTTTCCCGGGAGGGGAGGGCACTGAGAAAGTTCTTGTAGTGTTTTTTAAAGTCCCAGGAAAAGCCATTTGCCGGGAATGAAAATAGCCGTATTTTGGTCCACAGAATGCATTTATAAACTGTTTTTTTCATTTGTAGGCTTTTGTTAGGCAACTTGGAGACCATTAAAATATCAAAAATCGGTGGAACGTTCCTTTAAAAACAATGTTCAAACTGCTTCTTTTAATACACCACCACAGCAGCACTATGCTGCATTTCATTTTCAGTTTTGATATCGGGACCTTCCTGGTGGGCGGTCATTATTGTAAAATGTGTGGGGAACTCTGCCTACCCGGGCTAGCTACTAAATGTTGGCGAACAAACCTACTTCATACAGCCTCTTAACAACAATGCATGATGCGCAATGGGGACTAATGACTATTTTATACTTTGCCAAAATACATAATGTATTTGTAAGATGACTACAAAACGATTTTCGTACAGTACAGGCCTCTGACCCCACCCAAACATAACAAACCAAATGGTGATATTATGATCTGTTTACCCTGCTATGACACTTGAGACTTATATACACGGCTCTATATAAGCCTTGAAAAACAAAACAAAAGCTAATTTCTTTGTTGTCCTGTGTTTCTCAACAACCTTTCCAGCACTGGGTAGACCAGTGATAACTGCTATTCCAATTCAGGGTTAGAAACTTGGCAATAAACTAGCACTAAGCCATACAATAAACGAGCACAATGCCATGCAATATGGCTGGGGTTTACAGAACCAAGCAGAGCATGAAAAAAAATGCGATACATTGAGGATTTTTAAGGGGGAGAAAGTTTCTGAATTAATAAACATTATAAACTTGCTCTCCAGTCCTCGGCTATGACTCACCAACTTCATAGGCAGCCGTCAAGAAGTCAATCATTAGTGTCGGATTGCTCATGTGAGGGAGAATGGAGTCGTGGAGAATCACCAAGATCTTTTTGTACATGTTGCTTGGCAACTACAGCAGACAGATGGGAAAACACACAAGATAAACTGGGTTAAAAATACAGCTTTTGTAATACTGGGCAGACTATGGATCATGTAAAGTATATAAACCATCAAGGCATTGTGAATGTGCGTACCTTATACTTTAGAAAGCCTAGCCACATCCTCTCAAAGGTGCGTTTGTGTGCCTGAGATGTGGAAGAACATGGCATCCTTGGGTTACTATTATTATTACTCTAATCTAATCTACTGAATGAAAATAATTTCTCAACTCTCTATATAAAAGTCAGATTCCCAGTCCAGTTAAATTATTGCATATATATTGCATGTTCTTCATGTTGCTTTGAATTTCCATCAGAAAGCATATTAGTCTATTGAGCAACACATAGACATATATAAGATGATAAAAAAAAGTGTTTATACTCACGTTTAATTTAGCTGCTTTCCAGTCAGAATGCTTATCTGGTTGAAAATGAAAGGAATTCATTATTTATATAAACTGGTTACCCATATAGTTATTTACATTAATAGGGATTGAGGTAAAGTTCAATGCATTTTAAATAGTTTTATAATAGTTTTGTTGTGAATTGTTTCAAGCAAAACATCGTAATTACAAATGGAGATTGTAAATTAGGCCTAATTGTAATTCTATTGGATAATCAATATACAATCATTCTATACTAACCTTCCTGTTTGACCATGAAGTTCGTAAGATCAGACTCTTGGCTCGGCATGTTGATGTTAGACAAGAGCGTAAACACGTTGTTCTGGTACACAGGCATCACTTCCTGTGTGACATAACAGAGGATTCTTTTGGACATGAAGTGACAAGGGTCCGTTTCAAAACTTATTCCCAGTGCTTGAACTGAGGCTTGATCACTCGAGCTTCGAGCACCAGCACTATCGTGATAAAGGAGCAATGTGGAATTGGGACCGATTGAGATAGCTGAGCTACTTCGGCGTCATTGAAGTCGACTCAACTGTTTATGATCTGACCACTTGCAACCTTCACACTTCAAAACTAATCACGTTTGTCATTTGTGGCCATACAGCGGCGTGATATGTAAATGTTGGATGACTGTCGAGGAATCACTAAAACACGCACACACTGATGTATCCTCAGTCTCCAACACCATTCGGTGGCCGATTGAGCCTCTTGTCGAGCATTCAACAATTGGAATAGCGGGTGCAATGGAGATCAAGCTAAAACATCTAGAGGTTTAGCAGGAAGTGTGAGGTGAATTGCGATAGACGTACAATTTGAATGCATCCACAGTCTTACACACAACATACGCGCACTTCCTCTCCATGTTGCTGAGTGGTGCTACCTACCCCTTTGCTCTTAGCCATGACCATGCCCACATTCTCCCGGATGGAGCTCATGACGTAGAAGCGCACGTCCGCCATCTCCAGGAAGTCCTGGAACCTGGAGATTAGCATAGTGGTGTCCTCCGACTTGGAGAGCAGCCTCCCCACCACCACCTGGAAACACATTAGTGTCATCATCATCATCATCATCATCAGAGCCAACGGCTGTCAAACAGAATGGTAAAATAGCTTTGCCAAGTATAGGTATAGCTGTCTATGAAAACAAATGTGATAGATATGCACACACAATTCCCTTTAACAGTAATGGTATTTTTTGTATAAATATACCAGAAGAAGTGCTCTTGGGAAGCTGAAGTGTTCACTCCAATTTAAATCCTCGAGAGGGTACTGTCCTTCCACAGCTGCTAACTTCATCAGGGCAACAAGGGCAGTCTCCTGTAACAACAAACAGCATCAGCTAACCGCCACATAACTACCAGATTATGAAATAATTTCCTAAGCGTAAAGTATCCACTGATTTTTTCAGCTCACCTTAACTTCGTAAGTCTTGTGGCTAAGGTGCTCAAGCAAGGTCTCCACACAGTCATTATAACGATGGCGCATGAACATGGAATACTTCTCTTGAGCACTGTGTTCCCCTGCATCACACACACACACACACACACATTTGCAACATCAAAACATTCGGTTACCGATATGCAGTTCGTATCTCTTATTATTAAGAGAAATAGGAAACCAACTCACCACTCAACATTGTTTCTTCTTCAATAAGTTTCCCAATGAAGAGGTCTTTCCTCTCCAGTAGAGCAACAAACAAATTGCTACATGCATCGATGGCCGATATGATGTCCTTTTCTTTCTCTGACTGTAATCAAAGGTGGTCATTTATGGTTGTCACGTCTACGGAATACAGCTCGTGCAGTATAAACTCAAGCACACCTATATTATTGAATTATCCAGTCAACGTTTAATGGACACACTGCAGAAAAAACGACAAAATCCCATACCTGGAGACATTCGAGAACGTCAAAAACATCGTTGGCGTTTTTTCTGCTCTCAATAATCTGTTGAACTTGTATACTCAGGTCGAGATTAGCTTTTTTCGCATTATTGGCTGATGTAGCTTTGGAACACACGTTGCGCTTCTTGGCTGGCGCCATGTTTTTTGGATCAGAGCAAAACAGGAAAGAGTCTTCGGCCTCAAGTGGTCGACGTACAAGGTAGCAGAGTTTGCTGACAGCTTCGCTTTGTGGTCAACTCGGGTAATGCACTTTAACCAAAAAGCTTCGATTACAACTCACCTTTCTTTTCTCAAATGCAATGTTTTGTCGTCAAATGATGTATTAAATAAATGAATTTGTTTAATACATGGAGTTAGAATTATAACAATACAACAATACAAAACAACCCATTTATTTATGTATTGACGTATTTATTGATGTATTTATTGATGTTAATTCATGATGATTATATTATCAGGTTTTAAAATACATGTGAAGATAATGTCTGAAGCCGTGAATACGTCCAATATAAAGCTGTTTAATGGGATTTAATGGGTATCCGATTAAACATTCATAAAAGTAATACATCCAAAATATATATATATAACTTTAACATATATGTATATCAGTTGAGGCCGGTGACTTTAGAAATTGTGGAGGACACGAGGCATCTTTTTTTTGTATACAGAGCATTTATTCATCAAATAATGTTTTGAACAAGTAGACAACATTGTTGATGATCCCACGATGTATTCTGTAAAAGACCACGAAGAACACACACACACACACACACACTCTCTCT
>OMNO01069850.1:5000-10317 GCA_900303215.1 Trachyrincus scabrus | reverse complement strand
CGGTCTTGCATCAGACTCGATTCACCAATGACTGGATCTGGACTTGGACTCGACCTAAGTGGTCTCGCCTACAGCCCTGGTGTGCACCAGTAGGGGAAGCCACAGATGACTCGTCCGTTCCGAACGCCATTCATCATTTGGAGAAAGGAGTTCCCTTCTGCCTGCACTTCTCTCTCTCTTGAACCAGAGTCCCTGACACACACACACACACACACACACACACACACAGGCTGACACAGGCGTAGAGCAACACTGGGCCCCATTTGTCAAGCATTTAACAGATATGTCCAAAATAGTGTCGTTCACCTCGGTTCTCTGTTCTTTTAACACAACATTTTAGTTTTACAATGGCAGGCTATTGATTACAGATTCACTCACCCATATACATGCATGCACACTGTGACAGGTGCATGACAAAAGAGTTATGCCAGTGGAGGTGATTCTACTGTGTGTGTGTGTGTGTGTGTGTGTGTGTGTGTATGTATGTGTGTGTGTGTGTGTGTGTGTGCGTGCATCTTCCAGACCATCCGTCTACATTCCAGGTAATTAGACCGGCCAACAGCTGAATTCCATTAGCGTTGATTACAGCTTTCAGTACGAGAGAGAGAGAGAGAGAGAGAGAGAGAGAGAGAGAAAACCGACAAGTCAATCATTTTTTGTGAAAACCGCATGTATTTTTAGGTTTGTTTTTGTATAGAGAATGGACTTTGTGTGTGTGTGTGTGTGTGTGTAGGCACGTCCCAATACACCCACTACCCCCAACCACTCTGCACTACCCCCGAGTTTTTCCGTCTTCGTCCCCCAGATGGCCCTACGAACAGAGAAAATGCAGATGCTGGCTCCGGATGTAGGGGCAGAAAAGAAATATCCCAGAATGCATTTCAATTTTTATTTCAACAATGGCTGCCAACATTAAGAGCACAAATGTAATGCTATCTTGCCAACAAGTTAATCAAAAAATGTTATGCCGGTTGGAATGTCTTGGAATAATTCATACACAAAACACTTTTTTTTCACAAGTTTGCGATTTTACAATGTCTGTACACGATGTTGGAAAAAGCCAGGAGTCGGGGTGTGTCCCATCTCATAGTGTTTATTCTACCCCTCTGTTCCATTTGGAAGGACCACTACATCAAGTAGGGCCTCCAAACGGAGTCTGTGAGAGTAGGGAAGACGAATGGGACATGTCCTGTGTGTGTGTGTGTGTGTGTGCCTCTGCTACAGCTGTGTTATTGGCTGAAAATGGTATCTATCTATCCTTCTGTCGGTCTTCTTTTCACAACAAATACTTGATACACTCACATCCAGGGCATTTGAATCTCTATTCAGCACATCATTTTTTTGATCTCTCTCTCAATCTCATTTCTTCATCCCTCTGAATTTGCAACGTGTTCTGTAAAAACTTCAGTAGACCCGACCCACACGGGTCCCACCTCCTCACGTATCTCCATCCATACAGCACATAATGGACTAGTGGCTGGCTTCTGTGTGCCGTGATTGGGCGATTGATTACAGCCTCGTTTAAGGCAGACATTTGGGTCGGCATGGTTTACACCAGTATGTTCTGTTGACTGAATCCTACTTCTTGTCTGCAAAATTGCTTTTCCCGGGTCCCGACAGAAGAGCAGACAGAAGCAAGGTTTACAAGAGCGGGGGCATGGCTGACAAGGATACAATGAGAAAACAGGGAAAGAAAGAAAATACATTGAAGATATAGCAGAGCCCAAAACATGATTTTCTGGACTGAATTCGATCCCTTGTTAAAGGTGCACCGTTAAAAAACCTCATTACCTCCTATTTGATTTGCTAACCCTGTCCCCTTGGGGAAAACCCTTGCTGCTACCTCGAACGGCATTCCAATTCATGTAATGGTTGTCACGACAACACTTTCAACAAATTTCACATTTTATCTGGAACCGTCTCCCAGCATGCATCTTGGTTGGCTCAGACTTCACCCCTATCAGTATGTGATGGACATGCAAAGTTCAGGGCGATGCAGGGAAAGTTGCAGTTGGAAGAAAATGCAGACCTATGAAAGTATTTCAACAATGTCTACGTTGGAATATGACTATGTCTATGTTGCCCCGCTTAGAAACACTTAAAAACATTACAAAAATAAAATCAGCTTGGCTACTTTTCCTAGACGCGGCAGTACTGTTGAACCAACCCGTGCATTTGGACACATTTGCCACATTTGACAATTTCCGCTACTCGCCATCTTGTGGATGAACCCCAAGCCGCTTTGACATGTGACCCTGACCATCGGCCGATTCAGATGCAACTACATTTCCTCTGGATTTCAGCATTGGGGAAATCTGTGAAATGGCGTCTTCCATCTTCTCCTCATCCCGTGGGTCAGTGGTCAAAGGCTTCCCACACGGTCCATCTGGACCCACTGGACCCATTCGGGAGCCATTTATCCAACTTGACCCGGAACTCATCCGGTCGATAATGGAAAGTGAGGCAGAGGCAGAAGTGGATGCATGCCGCGTGTGTGTTGATTTGAATGCCAGTACTCTGATTGTGGCTGCATCTGGCGATTCCGCTGTGTAAGCAGATCCAACACCTGTCTCCTAGCGACCTTCAGGTCACCGCTCCTCTGCTGCCAAAGATGGTGGTGGAAAGGAAAAAGAGAGCCGGCTGCTTTTCTTTGCTCGCTTGGACCGGCGCTGAGGCATGATTCAGCCATGATCTGAGAATTGAGTAAATACTGCTCTCGGTTTTATTTCCATATTTAGAATTGTCAATGTTTAATTAGTCTCACAAATCATGCTTTTTAGATTAATGTTTCAAGTTTGATGGCAGAAGAGCTCAAATCTGGGTGAACGGGGCGTTTCACTTTCTTCCGCTTCATGTTTGTTTTGACCAATCGTGTTGCTGGAGGCGGGGATCTGTAAGTGTGTGATTGGTGAACACAAACTCGGCCAGCAGCTTCATCCTCTCGCGCGAGTGAGTTTTCTTTGGTAGAACATCTCCGTAACGAAACCGGAAACAACACGTAACTCCGCCCCTTTTCTGGTGTCTCCCCCCCCCCAGACGTTCTGCTATAACAGAGTTGGACTGCTGGATCCCAGATTAACTTTTAATAGTTTTCGAAAACACAACGTGACTACTTGATTTTCAGACTTCTTTCTCATCCGTTTAATTCTGTAAAAACACACACAAAAAATTCATTCGGAACTGAAAATACAATAAAAAAGCAGACTAGTGTAGTGCAGTAGGTTTTATAATGGCTGTTCAACTGTGAGGAGCAACGGTAGGCTCTCTGTGTTTCATTACTAAAGCAACTCTAGGAACTACTCTGGAGTTAGTCTATCCCCCTGCATGCGTATATGCTGTGGCCTGGAGAATGTGGAGATGTGTTTAGAACCTCATGTACACCATTTGAATAACAAGCATTCATTTGCCACGATAACAGCTTTTGATGCCTCAGATATTCAATATGCTAATTAAATTTACCGCATCCAAAACCCTTTGAGTGTGCAGGTAATACCTCTGTATTACCTAAACTAACAACAACATCAAAAATGGCCATACATATGAAACACACATTCATGGGAACTGACTGCAGGACAGCACCATGAGTGATCCGTTAGTATCCGGTGTTGTATCTGGGAGAGGTTGTGAAGGTGATGAACCGTGTTGATCGCCATAGCAAACGAGCCCCTCGGGATCCCGGGGCTTTAGGGTCCATCAAATATTCATGGGGTGTTCATTAAGTATTGAACAAGCCTTTAAAAAGTATTTAGACAAGCAAGCTTTCATTAGGGGGGGATTATGGACTCTTCCTCTGCGAGGAAAGAGGAGAGGACAGCTAAAAACAGAAAGGGGAAGCCAGCTAGTGTACAAGGAGGAAGGGAGTAGTAGTTATGGCGAGGAGGAACATTGGGAGTAAACAGTCAGACATTTTTTGGCTGAGTCGGTGGCAGGCAGCTGATAAATGAGGGAATGGGAGGCGAGTAAGAAAGACACAGGATAGGTTTACTTAAGGAGAAAGAAAATAAATCAAGATCAAGGAGATATGGCGACACATGCTGACAACCGTTTTATTTTTTGTACTAATATGTGTACAAATAGCACAATTTGTCGGTGTAACTCTTTCTTGTAATGGAAAAAAAAGTACCTAAAGTGATTTATGTGTTGAACCATTGTTTTCTTGTAAATAGTTTCTATGACATGTTTTTCATCTTTTAGCATAGTTGCATTACGGGGGAAAAAACACGAGGCCAACTGAACGACAAAAAGAGCTTTCCTCAGCCTATTTGTTGAGGAAGAAAGGAAAGAAAACTGAAAAAGAGGAGAGGAAAATGATATTCATTAAACATTGATGGAGCATTCAGACAGCAGGGCTTTCGGGAAGAGGGGGGAGACTAGGTGTGGGAAAAGAGTGCAAATATAGCAAGAAGACAAGACGGTCCAATGGAGAAGAAATGGAGAGTTGAGAAAAGAAACGGGGAAGGAAGAAAAGTGAAAGGAAGAAACTATTTAATACCTCAAAGGGGAAGCAGAGTGTCAGACGAAACTCTAGCAAAGCAGGAAAGATCGTGAATGAAAAGTATGAAGTAAAGTAAACAAAGTACACTTCTTTCCTTCTTCACACATCACAGATGTTGGCGCGTTCATTCATTCAGTTCTCATCTGGTGTCTAGATTTTGGGGATTTTCAAACAAATATACAAATACCAAATACAGAGCAGATTTGTGCCCCCCTAACCCCTATACGTGTGTGTATGACACACGTATAGACACACACATCTTTGCCCTCTGTTTACCCTCAGGCTCTCAAGCAGGTGTTGATGCATAGCAGGGTAACCAGGAAGTAGCGGTGACACCAGGCCCCGGCCCCACTGTAATGATGCAGCGATGAGGCTTAATGGGGCTGAAAACACGGGCCGACTGACTAGCAGGCTGGCGGCACAGTCAGGGAGAGGCACAGTCAGGGAGAGACACAGTGTGGTGTGAAGCTGCTTCGAGCTCATGACAGATGTTACACACAGACAGAGAGAGAGAGAGAGAGATAGGAAAGGTGAGAGGAAGACGGAGGAGAGAGCGAAAGCCAGAGAGGGAGACGGAAATAGGCAAAGACACAGAGGGACGGAGGGGGAGAGCTAAGTAAAAGTGAGCGACAGGAAGGGAGAGAAAAGGACAGAGAGGGAGAGACGGAAATAAGCAGACACAGAGGGACGGAGGGGGAGAGCTAAGTAAAAGTGAGAGACAGGAAGGGAGAGAGAAAGACAGAGAAGGAGAGACAGTAAGACAGGGACAGAGAGAGAGAGAGAGAGGGACTGCAGGCCAAACGTGAGAGGAGGTAAAGAGAG
>OMNO01069843.1:0-14964 GCA_900303215.1 Trachyrincus scabrus | reverse complement strand
AACACACACAAAAACAAAAACACACACACACACACACACACACACACACAAAACAACGGTGCAACTGAATCAACAAGCTGGACCCAAATCAGCCGGTAATCTAGACACAGAGGTCTATCAGACTGGAAAGCGGAATGCATTGAAAGTGCTCCAGGAATTCCAGTTGTGTGACTGCTTTCACCTGTTCTGAACCACTTAGCACCAGACATATGTATATATAGAGTGAGAGACACAAACACAAAGGAGGGAAAGTCAGACAGAAAGGAGAGAGAGAGAGAGAGAGAGAGAGAGAGAAAGTGAGAGAGACAAAGAGAGAGTGACAGAGTGACAAAGAGAGAGAGACGGAGAGAGAGAGAGAAACACAGAGAAAGAGAGAGAGAGAGAAAGACAGCGAGAAGCTTAAACAAAGGGTGAGAAAGAGAGACAGAAGAAAGTGAGATATACTGACAGATAGGAAGGGAGAGCGGAAGAGAGAGAGAATGACTCACAGACACATAAGAAGAGAGGGAGAGAGGGAGAGAGAGAGAGAGAGAGAGAGAGAGAGAGAGAGAGAGAGAGAGGTGTTTCAGAAATGCAAGGGAGCACACCAGGAGTGGGTGCTTAGACCACTAGATAAGTATCTGAGTTACTCAACTTGACCTTGAAATACAGCAATTAAAGAGCACAAAACACATGTAAGGCAAGCGGAGAAGTCCCCCCTGCCCTAACTCATTTCATTACATAAAATTAATTCTATTAATTTACTTACATTTATACCAAGTATGTGAAATATGTCAAATAAGGCGCTCAAATATTATTATGAAATCTTCAACAACAGAGCCACACTAAGACAGAGACCCACGTTTTCTCAACAACCACTAGAATTCACCTGCATACAAATAAAGAAGTGTGTTTGTGTGTAAATGTGTGTGTATGCAAGTGTGTGTAACACGACGCGTACCACACTGTTTTCCATACCTAGAACTATTGCACGCCTTGTAATGAACACCGCAGGCCGAGCATGGCCGAAGAAACATTTGGCACGCGCCCGGCTCATCTATAAAAGTGATCCGGGCCCGAGGGACGAGCAACAGACAGGACGCTCCCTCACGCCTGCAGAGAGCAACACTCATCCACAAGCAACACACACGCACACACACACGCACACACACAGCCACACTCGCAGGGGATCACACACACGATAAGTGATATCTCTGATCTACAACGTCTACAACGTGCACCCACACGTGCACACACACACGCACACACACACACACACACACACATACGCACGCACGCACAAACACACACACACACACATGGAAGTGGCAGGATAAAAAAATAAATCATCCCCCACAAAATTCTCAATTGGATATCAAACAGCAGAATGATTGTTGAGTAGAAGAAAAGTACAAGTAATATAGACAGTGAGACAGAGAGAGAGAGAGAGAGAGAGAGTGGGGAAAGAGATACCTGGGGGACAGGAACATTCCTGCGCGACATCCCTGGCTGCGCGGAGTTTGGGGATCACCGTTACTTTCTACAAACCAAACAGAGAGGACACCAACTGACTATTAGTCAATAACAAACACCAAATGTTACAAGAAAAACAGTTGTGCGTAGGCCTACATAACATTTAACAGGTTAAAATGAAGATGCAAAGACACAAATTAGATTTGGAAAAAATGAAAAGGCTGGAGGGAGGATTATGCTATTGCGTTATCTCACAGGTCTGAACTAATCTAAATATTTTCCTCAATGTATTTGCATTTTAAAATGTACGTTGAATTCAACCATCGGTGTTGCTGTAGGTGAGTGCAGTCGTCTTACACACATGCGGAGTCGGTACGACTGCAGCGCTGAAAGTTGGCGCAGCTGGGCTACCCTTTTTTGTTATTACGCGCGCTTTACGCATGAAGCTAGATGAATATTTCAACAGTTAAATTCAATAAAACGATATTGAGATTTAGTCATGCATGTTCCAGCTACATTTACAGAAACTTTGATACCTCTTCCAAGAGCTTTTCAATTGGGGTGCTCAACTCGGGAATGAGGGTCCCATCCTCGTTCAGAAATGCGCTGTGGGACGGGTGAAAGATGGAAATTTTGTCCATCTCCATCTGCAGGCGGCTCTCCAGCTGGTACGTCTTGAAGCTCATCAAAAGACACACTACGATGGAGCTCATGGATAACAGCAAACACAGAGCAATAGGCAATCCTGGCAGCCACTGTCGGACCCCGGACCCGGGCACACATTGGCACACCGGCTTACTCTCACCGCTCGATGTATCCATGCTAAAATCCTGCTCTTCAAAATCGTCCCGTTGACACATGGAACCACGGTGTCCGCGTTGAGGGATTCGCAATTCTAACAAACTGCTAAATCGACTACAAACTTTACAGAGCGCCGCGCAAAAGAAACATCTAAAGTCCAGTATGGTCGCAGAACAGGGTTCAACGGGCTTTCGTTAGTATTGGAGACAAGAGCAGTTGAATGTGTGCTTATGCCAGGCACAGGTTGTATCGACCTGGATACGGACCAGAGAAGCCGCGATGTGTCTTTCAGGTCGTAGTTCCCTGCTAGTGAGTATTTAGGATGTGAAGCAAGCAGTGGGTCAAGTTGTCTCTCCAAAAGTTGTGTTGCACGATGTGCCCGCCCTGTTGGCCACGTGGGAGGCTTCAGATTGATCACTTTTCAATCCAAGTGAATGACACGAGGGTTGGATGCGGAACTAGGGATATCATGTTATAATTGTACTCCCGGAGCGTTTATTGATTTATATATACACGCTACAAGTTGTCAATTCGCCTAGAGAATGAATATTTCCATATTGGAATTGTTCGTATATTTGTTTCGATAGTTACATAACAGGGCTGTCGGTTTGCCAATTTAACGAATTAAACATAACTACAGGCTATCTATAAATCCGTCACATATCTCACTACCGCTTATTCGTGGTTGTCAAGAGGAATAGTGAAATAAACAAAAGCTCTTCACTGCCCTCTTACGGCGGCACCGCAACACATTCAAAATGTGACCATGGACATCAGCGTGTAAAGACGGAACGTTTATTGAGAAAAGTACATGTTGATTGCTTAAGTTATAAATCCCTCCGACAAAAAAATGGCCGTTAAGCAAAACCGCACAAATCAACTAATCAAATAGAGAATCACGTGTCTCTAGCCCCAACATTTACAATTATCAGACCTTAGCCATACCACATTTTTTTACATTTTAACCTCAGTTTACATTATGCACAATGAAAATAAAGTGAAAAATTTGACAGGCCAATGACAAATAAATATCACAATGTATAGCAAAAAAAATCCATTGGGATGCAGTCAAACATCTAAATCAAAGGGGAAAAAAAGGGGGGGGGATTAAGGGAATCTTTATGGTCAAAATCAGGACATGATAGGGCAGGTGGACTGATACAGCCGTCTAGTTCACAATCTCTCCCAGAGAGTCAGAAAGCAGGACCACGATAATGGCCGAGGCCCTGACATACAGCAGTTGACTCAGTTCATGGAGTTAAGACTTCTTGTTGTTGCTGCTGCTACTACTTCTGTTGTTGCTACTGCTCCCCTTGTGGAAGCAGGCCAGGAAGGGGTGTCTGAGGGCCTGTTCCAGGCTGAGGCGCTTGGCTGGGTCATACTCCATCATCTTCTCTACGAGGTCAAACAGCTTCTGATGGTCCTCGCTCTGACACATCATGTATTCCTGAGGGGGGGAGGAAAGAGAGGGGTTCAACGTTCAGCAGCACGGTTGGGGTTAGCCACGTTGATGGCCAATAGTATAGAAGACAAATGGTTCATTTGTGCAGTGATACGTTTTGACCGACGTTTTTCCATCTCACCTTGAGTGGTTTACAGTTCTTCTTGACGAATCTCCCCGACGTACTGTTGATGTCCCAGTCCAGCTTGTAGCGGTGGACGTAGCGGCGCTTCCTGCATCACGGGGAAGCACAGTCCTTTAATACACCGTCTTATTACTCAAATACAGTGGCCATTGGGGATTCTTTCAACTAAATAATCTGAAATGCTGTAGTCTTCCATCTATAGTCAGGCATTCTTAGAAAATTCAAATATAGTCTGGCCGTGAGGTGGACTCGCCTGGTTTTCTGCAGGAGGTTTGTGGGAATGGGCCCCAGGATTCTCTCCATCATAGCAAGGTGCTCCTTACTGTCATGGGTCTGAAACACACCAAGAACCACAATGAGACCCCCAAAGCAGCGACGGCAATGAAGAAGAGTGGTGCACGGTTATCTCTACTGCCCCCTACCTGAAAGAGCGTAGTTCCGAGGTAGTACTCTACAAGGATGCACCCTATGCTCCACACGTCGCAGGAATGGTCCCAGCCCAGATCTGAAACACAATTCATCAAGAAAAACTAAATAATTACCCCAGCCACCAAAAGCACTGTCATTTTATATCATTATTCCATTTTTTTTTATTATTCTATCTTTATAATTTATTAGTCCTCGTCTTTTATTTAAATTAAATGTATCCTTTTATCTGTCCTGTTAGTATTTTAAAGTGATTTGCATGTCAAGGGCCTTTGTAAACATTTTTAAAGGTGCTATATAAACAAATATTAATATAAATCGGGTTAGTATGAACACGATGCTACAGATACGCACCTAAAATGACCTCGGGAGCACGGTAATGGCGTGTGGACACCACAGATGTGTGGTGCTCGTGGTCGTACGTAGCGTTTCCAAAGTCCACCACTTTTACGTCCGGGTTCTTCAAGGTGCGCTGATCTCGCCTCTGAGTGAGTGAGTGAGTCACACACACACACACACGTGAGTGAATGTCAGCCAAGGACACTGGCATAGAGTTGCCAAGACAGCCATGGGTGTTTATAACACAGGACATTAAAAAAGGAGGATTTGCTTTCAAAAACTCAAGGCACTTACCAGGATAGGGCTGTATTCAATGTCATACTGGGAGTCGATGAAGAGTATATTCTCCGGCTTCAGATCCGTGTGCGTGAGCTTGTTTTTATGCAGAACTAAGGACAAAGGGACACCGAGAGTAAACAGAAGCCACGGAGAGGACGCATGAGAACGCATGTTTCACTACGAGACGTTTGCGCTCCTGTGCGTGTGATGCCGTACTCACATTTGACTGCTCTGATGATGTGGTAGGCCATGTGTTGGATGTTCTGGATAGGGAAAGGCTGGAAGTTGTTCTCTTTGAGGAAGTCGTAGGTACTGAGTCCGAGCAGCTCAAAGGCGATGCACACGTGTCCGTGGTAGTCGAACCAGTCCAACATACGCACACATGGACTAAGGAAAGGAGTAAGGAGATACGTTTCGTACTTTGAGACACTGGCTTCGTTCGTGCATGGTTATTCCACAGCTACTCCGGAGTTGTTATTTTTCTGCTGCAGCTACACATTGTGCAGATTCGTATCAGTTGTAATAGCTGTTTCAGCAGCCATTGTTGGTCAAGCCTACTATTTTGCCTAGTTGCCTTGCTTTTAATCTTTGTTCGTCAAAGTCGCTACTTTGATAAATAAAATAAATAAAAAATACTGATTTATGAACAGGATATGGTACATTGGGATGTATAAAGAATCATCAGATATCGTATTGGTGCAAAAACCAATCTAAAAAAAAGGATCTAAAACTGAACTAAATCTGAGATTTGTCAAGTTGCTGCTGGTTTTGAAAAGAGTGTGCCCCAGTGTAGCACGATTGTTAATGAAGTGGGTCTACTCACTATCTCCGGTCATAGTCCAGCGAGTTCATCTGTTCAAGCACCTCTACCTCAGACATGGCAGCCTCGCGGTAGCGGTCAATGTTTTTAATGATCTTCAGAGCCAAGCGTGCTCCGCCACTAAATAGCCAAAACAAAAATATGAGAGAACATACGGGGTCATGCCAAAGGGATCAAGAACACTTTTTTAAAATAACTTTGCGTGAACATGAATGCTCCCGATACTTACTTGCCATGATCAACGCATTCGACGACCTTCCCAAAGGCACCTTCTCCTAGAGTGGAGATTATCTCATCTACGGGGAATGAGAGAGAGGTAGTTAGCATCACGGTACGGACGGCTGTGGACACAGGGCTCCTGCTGGTTCACTACCTGACATACACACACTCTGTTAAGCTAGAGGCTACTATAGAATAGGTTGCTGGTATATTCCAACACAATATTAACTATGTCACACTGCAGAGTGGGTTCTAGCCATACAACTTATTTAAAAAAAGGCCCTGGAGCCCTGGAGTCAATTTATGCTCCGTTTGTTTACGTCTGTGCAACTGAATCATCCAGACAAGACAAAGATTGTGATAGAGAGAGTAGAAACAGTAAAATAAAAAGGTTTATATTCTATACATCTCGCTCTCAGCACGTCTCCAATGTGATAGATGAGGTGACCCTCGCCATCATCCTCAACACTCCTGGATCTTTTCCTGCGCCGATGGCTCCTCCTCTGCATCGCGCGGGGGGAGGGGGACCGCCATCACATCAATAACCCATCATCATCAGCCAGTCAGCACCAGGCCACCACAACGCGACATCATCGGCATTCATTCAACCGGGCCAAGGGGGGAGGTGTGGGGGAGGTGCGGATAGATTCGGGCCGTTCAGTAACACCGCCGGGCGAATGGACGGAGCAGCAAATTCAAATTCAGCCCCACCAGAGAAAGGCATTTGGGCGGCAGCCACCACATAGTGTGTGTTACAGAAGAAAAACATGGCAACAACATTTTTTTTAGATGAGACTTTCTCAGTGGTAGTACAGAAAAAAATTATACGCAGAGCACAGGCTTGTAGATTCCTTCCCTTACAGCTTTTACGGTTAACAAGTTACATCCCCTGGTAGTTTAGCCCACTAAGATGTCATTAACTTCCCCTCCCCGTCAATCTACCCTTTAGTTTGGGACTCGTTAAAACCTGTTGTTTTAACAAGTCGAACACATACATCAAAATCGAGAGAAGTGGGACAGGCACGTACATACAAAAAAAGATCCGAACACCAGTGACAAATGAACCTTTTTCTTTTGGTTTGGATTTCAGAAAGGGGAAAGAGAGAGAGGCTGTGGAGGGGGGGGGTCCATACCGAGTAGGAGCTGTGGTGAGAGGGGCTGCGGCGGCGACCTCTGTCCCGTCGCCGGCTCCTGCTCCGCCGGCTGCGTCCGCTGCGACACGAAGACTTGCTGTAATGGTGCCAGTCCCTGTCTCGGTTATCCCTGCAAGTTGTCCCGCGGCTGTCCTCGTAAGCCATGGCCCCGCTGGCGTCGCGGTACGACGGCATGTCCCTGGATCCCAGCTTTTGGTTGAGGCTGCGGGTCTCCAGGTAATGTCTGCAGGAAAAAACAAAAAACAAACAAGAGATCAGATGCAGTCCAAAAAGCCTACATTTCTACTGTGACATCAAGCTCCGAACAACCAAGAGGTTGTGATGATGCCAGTGGCCCGCCTGTTGCTCTTGACACTCTACACCAGAGCCTTTTATGCGATGCAACTTAATTAGAAACATACTGGTTTACAGTCACAAAACACCCCACATCCTGCTCAATAGAAAAGCATGTGGCTAATATTTTATGAGTGGGATCACGGCATTAGAAAAGGAATGCGTACGAGGGGGTAAATAAACCACTGCATCAGAGTCAAGACACCACAGCTAACACCTCATGTTTACCTACCAACGCATTGACAACAACATCTGTCTTTTCAATATATGTAATAATACATTATGCTTTTCTTCAATTACTTAATCATGGTTGTTGAGGGTCAAAAATGTACTTTTTTAACTGTCTTTTTACCTGCCAGAGTGGAAATATGTACAAGCTAAGCAACTGCTTTAATATGAAACTGCGCATTTTTTTTACCTGCCAAATGGTAAAACCCATCAGCTATGGCTGGTGGCAGGTGTAAACTTTGGACCCTGAATACTGCTTTTGTATTTTGAGTATTGTTGAACGTCCCCCATGATGCCCAGCCAACTAGCAATGGGTGCACTAAGGCACCTGAAGGAGCTGTGACAAGCCCTAGCACCCTGGTGGTGTCTGCTGTCTTCCAGGAAGATTTTGGCTTCCGAAGGGAAATTATAATTAGAGCTGATGTGGAAACTTCCAACAGTTTAATCCACAACAGTTTGAACTTAGAAAGACAAGACTTGAGCAACCAGGTGAAGGTGAGCTGGATAAGGCATTAAAGGATCATTTCAGGATGTTTCAACCTGGACCCTACTTTCCCATCAAGTGACTAATGCGATTAATTTGAAATTGTTCCAGTATTGAGCGAGAGCACTTCAGCCGTGAAACGTCTGTAATGTAACCCTTTGGGGCAATAGGGCCCAGTCAATGTATGTCCTCTAAAAGTGCTTGTTTTTGCCAATGACAGGCTCAGATTATTATAAGTGACAATATTATGGAAAGGGTCCCTACAGAGAAATAAAAGAAAATTTGGGGTTTGTAATTGAGTCTAACCATGTCTTGCTCAAGGAGAAGTCTCTGAAATCTCACATTGTCTAAATATTCAGCCATGACTGAAAATCTTTTACATAACGCTAAAGGTACGCTTTCTGTAGTCCAACACAACAAACTCTTGCTGGCACTCCTCTCTATAACTCTCTCACGTTTCCACCGTTCTCTTCCTGCAACAACTCAACACGCAATTTCAGAGTGAGACTTCTCCTTGAGCGAGACTTGGTTAGACACAATAACAAACAGACCGGATCAAGCGAAAGGTAATGAAAAAAGTTGTATTTCTCTGTAGGGATCTTTTCCATAATGTCATCAGAGACTAACAGTAAAAACAAGAACTTTTATAGGATGTACATTGACAGGGCGTTATTGCCCCAAAGGGTTACATTGCAGATGTTTCACGGCTGACAAAGTTAAAAAATTGTTTAAAAAACCTGCATTAATCACTTAGACGCAAAATGAGGGGAAAATAGGGTCCTTTAAGACTTATAACACTGATTGACAAAACTACACTGGTCTTTTGAACCACTTTCCAATGTTGACCCACCATACTCACTTGGGCTGAACAATTAATATAAATATTATCAAATTTGCATATATGGCCATGTGCAATATCCAAATCACAGGAGAATCAATTTTGATATGGGTAAAATGCATAAATGTAAATGTATAACAACATTATTAACTACATACTGTAGTGCTGCAGAGATGCCCTGGGCTACATATTTTTTTAAAGATGCAAGAAAACATGTTTGTTTGGTAACATGTTTTTTGGTACAGACCCCAACATGTTTGGAGTGCAGCGCTCAAACCATGGACGTTAACAACCAAGGACGTATTGGTAAAAACCGACGTTGTTTGTTTCACAGCGTATCAACAATGTATCAGTGTGTTATAAGGACACATGCGCGGGTACGGCGGGTACTTTCGAATAGCCGATTTGACATTGGAAAGTGGTTAAAAAGACCAGTGTAGTTTTGTCCCCAGCAACCCGCGGTGGTCACAGAGTATGCCCCCATAGCGAAGTGTGTTCATATGGAGCGCAGGAGGCACATATGGGGCTATACTGCAGCGTTTATACAAGCGAGTCTCACAGCACAAAATAACTTTGACGTCAACATCAAAATTAGAACCACTGTAAAGAATATCCCCATGGTGGTACACAGTGCAGCAATTTTTTCCCACTGATAAAAAAAAGAGGGATTTCTTTACCCGTCATAGGCCCTGTAATGACTGTGTTGGCGCCGGGACTTGTTCTCCCTCTCACTGCTATGAGAATCATGCTTCCGGCGTTTCCGGCCGTCAACCCTCTCCTCCCAGCTGTACTCGTTGAGCCATAAGCCTGGCGAGCGCATTCTCTTAGATTGCCGCATCTGAAAAGATAGGAAAAGCACAGCAAAAAGTTATTTGCATTGTTGTTGTTTTTTAAATAGTAGTGAATGCAGACTTAGAAGCTTCCTTTTGTTTTAGTCTAACATGCAAGGCTACGTTAGGTTGACATTCTCTTCGATATAGGGCTTGTACATTGCAATGACCGCCTCCACTTTGGACCAATCAGAGCATTGGCATGCTAGTTATGTTGGTAGTAATGGTTTCTGGGTCATTGTTCAGTAATTAATCGTGACTTTTTTTTGTTATTATGGGGAAACGATGTGTTGCCACGGCGTTTCTCATGCGAGACGTGGCAAAACAAAGTTTTCATTAGCCTAGGTCACGGTATATTTACGTTGATTTAGGATTTTAAAGCACTGCAACTCTCAATATGGAGGAGGATCGCCAACAAAAAAAATCCCATGACGCATTCTGGTCTACAAGCCAAGTCTATGAGTTGTCTGCAGTGATAGCACCTTCCACATCACATTAACTCCAATTTACTGTAGTCTTAAGAGTTTCTGTAGCATGTTTATGGTTTCTATCTCAATCATTAAAAGTAGTCCCAAAGTGTATGAAACAAATATCCAACGACTTTAATGCCCCGATTGCGTCGCGGATGTAGAAGACACGCGACCTGTAGGCCCTGATTGGTAGCTTGTGTTTCAAGATGGAAGCCAGGGTTGGTGTTTCTGGCAACATCGCCATTTTGTCTGTTGGGCCCACTGTTTACTGGGCGCAATCGATCAAACATTCTGGTTTAATGAAAGATTGACCGCTCGATGAAAAACATCGAAAAGCCAACTACTCTGAAAAACAATACTCGTGTTAATGCCAAAACCTCTCTGGCCTACGACGTTAGCAAACGCCACTAACAAGGCTACGTGGATTAGCTTTAGCCAACCCAACATTTAACAAAACAATTGCGGTCGACTACAACAATACGTGCGTGTCTGTATATAATACAGTGATTATATAAATTGTATATTAACATAGTGTTAAGAAATGCTAGGCTAATGAAGATAACGTAGCAAAGAACTGTTAGCTAACTGTGGCTACAATTTCCGCCGAAAGTTGGAAACGTATTCGACATCGCTATAATAATAATATAACTGTACTGTTTGCTCGCGGTGCATCAGATGAGACATACTCACATTCATTACACGATAACACACACAGTCAGGTGAAAAAAATGATACAGCACTGTGTGATGCAATTCGCCAATAACGGTCTACGAACGAAAGGCGTGCACGACGCGCTACTGGTTTGAGCTTAAAGATGGCGGATTTTGACGAAATCTCGTGGAACGTTCTTCAAACAAATACGTGACGTAATTTGTCGCAGACACGCCCACGACGGGCACTGTCAAAAACTGCCAAACCCGCTCTAAACGGAAATAATATGTCGACAAAGGACGTTATATTAATTGTCTTAAAATTACAATGTCAAGAGAAGCTTGAGCATTTTCACTCACAGGACAAATGCATACAATGCGTATTTACAATTGTCAATAAAGTTGTTTTTTTTTAAAAACAACAACCTTGGAACTGTGGGTAAAACATGGCTGCGCGCGGGCTCCATATGCTTCTACCATAGTTCGCGTTATCCATCTCGTCCTTCAATCAATGGATGTGCATTTTCCTTTAGTATTTTAGAACGACTCACGGGAAACTAAAGACATACGTATAAGGATCTAGTGAATTTTTGTTCGGGATTTTTTTGAAAATGTCTGAAATGTTCGACAACTCGACAAGCACCGGAGGTCCACTTCCGAGATCAAAAGTGATTGAAATTATGATGGAGAATTTTGACAAGCTACCTGAACTAGACCAGAAGTTTTTCAACTATGGACCTCTGTACTTTGGAGGAAATTCTGCATTTGCTGGTCTTATAGCCAACAGTCTTTATCGGAGGGCACTGAATGTCACACAAGGGCGCATAGCATCGGCTCTCCCCATGGCTGTTCTCCCATTCATCACAACAGTCACCTTTTACAACGCTCTCGTGTCCGGTCCGTTACTTTCTGCGGATCTCAACTGTCCGTCGTGTGCTATGATAAGAGGTGCACTTATCGGCGTGGTCAGCGGTGGATTATACCCAATTATGTTGGCGTTACCAATGAACGCAGGACTTGCGTCCATATATAACTCTGCACCAATGCCAGACAAGGGGAATGCATTTCGATTTGCCATCGACATTTCCCGGCCCGTCCTGAACAAAATGAGGCCAGTGTTGCTGCTTCAGGCGTTATTTGGTACCTATCTGAGTTCGCGACACTTTGAAACCTACCAGAAGCTTGTCAAGATTGTATCTGGCTCTGGGGCCGAAGAGCTCAAAGATTAACGTGTGTTTGAATAATCCAACAGTGTGTTGTTCATGTGTGTTGTGAAGTATAGACACCGGCCTAATGTGCTGCATCACACGCATTTGTTTTCGTTCGATCAGCAAGGAGCGTAAAATGATTCAATTTAGTTGTTCAAAATGGCCTAAGGGAAAGTATGGGCTATTTGCAAAGACAATAAAGTACTGTGTGCATATCAATGATTGTAAATAATAATTGTCCTCACGACTTAAACATTTTGGGAATATGTTAATGTTGCTGCTATTAATTTGGCAATGTGATTTGATATTCAGCACTTACAATAAATATTTAAAGCTAATGTGTCCGATGTTACATTAACATGTAGGCCTAACATGTATCATTGTCTTCACAAGTCATATCGTAAATAACTACCATATTATTGTGTGTTCAGAAAGACACAAGAGCTTTGTCGTGACGTCTTTTATGATGTCACATAACTTCCTCTGTAAAGGTAATTTTCACAGGACACAGTTTTGTTGAAGATGGGAAATAATTTATTGAAATATGTCTTCACCTCAAACTGCAGGTTTAACAAAGTTACCACTCTATTTCTATAGGCTTATTAACTCAGGAATGTGTTACAGAGAAATCAATTGAATAAATAAGGAATTTAGAAGTCAAATGAACAAAACCAACTTTTAACACTGACATTGAGGAGGAATCATAGAAAAATTAAATCATACATGTTTGTTCGAAGTTCATAATTACCCCTACACCCACTCCCTTCCCTCGAACCCACCCCACCCAAAACCTCATCAATTACGACAAACCTGCAAAAATGAAAAGTTCAATGACAAACCCACGAAAACGACAGCACATTTCAAGTCAGAGTAGTCTGAATTATCATTACAACCAGTGTATTACAGGGTACGCCTTTCTTGGTCTCATTCCTTTCCACTGTCCATCCACTGAATGAAACATAGTAGTATCCATAATTATAAACCCAACACACTGTCATGGCGTTTATCAACACAGTTATGCTAGTTTTTCTCCCAGTAGTCAAAGCCTAATCAATACTTCAAGGTGGAGACGTGTAATGTCCCTTTAAATCAGCCTTTTGCAGCATGCCATGTTCTTTTCTTCATATCCATAAAACAAAACAGAATAAAAACTATACATCTGTCATCACAGAAATCTCCATTAATACAGCAGACAACTGAATGTCAGTCAAGAGAAGAACTTTCTGAGTAGCAGAAAGACCGACGTACACATGGATGGGGCGGAATTCGTCTGTACATAACCAATAGCTGGGCTCCCACTGTTGTCTGTTTGACTGATCTTTCAATGGCACAATACACAATACAGGTACTAATGAAGAGGTAAACACGTACGTACGTACAACCGCTCTCTCTTCAGGGAAATATGAACAGAGAGAAAATGACAAACCATTCTCTGGTTTCCTCTTAATGAAAAGGATGATTGTTAGTTCATTAATTAACTGGTATCTCACATACTCTCTCACTCACACACTCAAAGGACTTTAAGACATGCAAGAAAAATGATAGTACGATGAAGTCTTAAAATGCAAAGAATCCTCTTATGTCAGTACCACAGATATTCAGCACTCGATTCCTTCCATTTCCTTTGATTTTGGCAGCTGCTTTGGGCTAGCCAGCGCCCTTCACATTATCTTGTATACAGTACAGTGCAAAATACAAGGCTAGAGGTCAAAAAGGAGTACAGAGTAAGGGAGAGAGAGAGGTGGGGTGCCATGGAGAATATACAAAACAATATACATCAATACGTCAGTAGGAATTTTGTTTGAAAAAGTAGTTTTTCCCTGTAATATTAAGCTCTGGTATTAATCTCCACAGAGTGCACAAACATTAAAGTACAAATATACTGTAACCAAACCATTACTAGTTAATATACTGCACAGGCATTTTTACTCAGTTTCAATAGCTTTACGTTGTCTAGAATCCAATCTTCGGATCTGTGCCTTATGGTTTGTATCCTTGATGAATCCGGCTCATCATTTTTTTCCTTTCTTATTTTTCTTGCTAGAAAAAAAACCCCCAAGTACCAGCTAGGTTCCTTCACATTTCAGTTCAGTGCGTACACACACTCCCTCGCTGGTCTGAGGGACTTCGCCGGCGCCGGTACCTCATGTTTTGCCGAGAACATTGGACCTGATAGGAGGCAGAGGCCAAGAAACAAACCAAAAAATAGAAACAGGAAAAGTCAGAGGACATAAGATTCATAATGGCAGCCCATCCGACTACACCCTGACCTCGACTCCTTGGTATAAACCCCAACGAAAAAAGGTTTTAGGTATGCTGCTCCTTCCACAGGGAACTCTCTACAGGAGGACTGAAGGATTTTATTTCTCATGGACAACTTGTTTCAATTCTAAAGTATTTGGAACTGGACAGTTCCAAGCAGTGTCCGTGTTGCGAAACTTAAATTGTTCACATGAATTTCAAACAGATTTGCAGTTGTATGCTTAAACCTTTCCTGTATGCTTGTTTACGAGTGCCTACAGTACTTTTTTGTGTTGTCTCTCTCTAACCCCTTGGCCAGGTCACTCGATTTCAATAATCATTTGACGATGACGAGGGTGCAAGGGCTTACCTGAGTGCTTTCCACCTGTCCTTCTCCACCTGGTTCTCTGGACTCTCGCTCTCATAGGAGGCCAAGTAGAGCCCTGGGCAGAGGAGAAGAGAGAGAGAGGGAGAGAGAGAGAGAGAGAGAGAGAGAGAGGGCAGAGGATAGATAAAGAAATAGAGGCAAAGAGGTTAGCAAGACGGTAACAGATATAGAGAGAGAGGGGAGGAGGGGGAGGAGGAGAAGAGAGGGGGGGGGAGGAG
>OMNO01069842.1:0-12480 GCA_900303215.1 Trachyrincus scabrus | reverse complement strand
AATAAAAATAATGTCTAACTGAAAAAGTGATAATGAGGTGTGTGTGCCTGTGTGTGTGTGTGTGTGTGTGTGTGTGTGTGTGTGTGTGTGTGTGGAGAGAGATAGAGAGAGATACAGACAGACACACACACACACACACACACACACACACACACACACACACACACACACACACACACACACACACACATACAGACTTACTTCCTGGTTGTAACCATAGTAACTGTTCTTCTGTGGTAGAAGGTGGTATATACTCCATGATAGTAACCATTGTAACTGGTTGTAACCATGGTAGAAGGTGGTGTATATACTTTCTGGTGGTAGCCATGGTAACCATTGTTGTTGTGTGGTGTCAGGGCTTCATGCAGCCTCACCTGCTGGGGCGAGACTTCACCCACCTGGAGTTCCCCCGCAGGGTGCAGAGGACGGAGGTGGGCAAGAAGATGCTCTACCGGGACTTCACCATGATGGGGTGGTCAGTACACCTGTCTCACTCTGTCTGTCTGTCTCACTCTCTCTGTGTCTCACTCTGTCTCACTCTCTGTGTCTCAGTCTGTCTGTCTCACTCCGTCTGTCTGTCTCACTCTGTCTGTGTCTCACTCTGTCTGTCTCACTCCGTCTGTCTGTTTCACTCTGTCTGTCTCACTCTGTCTATCTCCGCCCCTCTGTTGGTCTCTCACTCAAAAGAGCTTTATTGGCATGGAAAGTAAACATTTATATTCCCAAAGCAATTTTAAATTTGAACAAACTCTGTTTTACTCTCCTCATGCATGTACATACACACACACACACACACACACACACACACACACACACTCCTCCCTTTCTTCATCTCTTATCCCTCCCTCCATGCGTCCACGTATCTCTTCACATCTGTTGCCCTGGCAACACATCATCATGCAGTGAAGTAAAGTACACACACATCTGCATACTGTACTCTCTGTACTGTATGTTTCATTACAGACATCCTCCTCAGGCCCAGTACTCAGCAAGTACTTTGGCATGCATCAAATACTTTAGTATGTATCAAATACTTTAGTATGCATCAAATACATCACCTTAAGTTCTAAAAGGCTTATATGCCCTCTCTGGTCGCTATGGTGATGTCTCTTCCTTGGAGACAGAAAGAGAGGGGGGAGGGGCTGACCTTGTTGCCACGGACGACACAGCGGCCCACATTATGCGACGTGATTGGTTGTCATCTAAATGATCTTTAGAGTACTACAAGAATACCCACTCTCTGTACAAAAAACGGATGAAAAGATTAAATGAAATGCTAAATTTTGTCTAGATGTGCCTGAAAGTAATGATTATTTGGATAATTTGATTACTTGATTGATTGACAGGTTAGAAAAAGGGACATCAGCGATGCATCGGTAGTTTCTCTCTCTAACTGAGTCTATATCTCTCTTTTTATCTCTCTAACTGAGTCTATATCTCTCTTTTTATCTCTCTCTAACTGAGTATCTTTTTATCTCTCTCTAACTGAGTCTATATTTCTCTTTATCTCTCTCTAACGGAGTCTATCTCTCTTTATCTCCCTCTTCATCTCTCTCTGAGTCTCTTTATCTCTCTCTCTCTCTCTCTCTCTCTCTGTCTATCTTTCTTTATCTCTCTCCTCCTGCCTTTTACTGACTATCTTGCTTTCACCTCAATTGTACTGTCTCACTCTTCTATTTAATCTTTTCTTCTGACTGTGCTTTCCCTCCCTCTCTCTCTTTCTGCTGTAAAAGTGATAGACGAGGAGAGCACTAGAGCTTGTCAAACAGGCTGACAGACAGACATGTAGACATGTGAGACAGACAGGCTTGTGTGCTTGTGTTTGATGTTGGTCTCATGTGTCTTTGTGCCGGATCGGCGTGGTTCTCGTCTAACGAGGTGAAACCCCGCTAGCCCCTCCCCTCTACGCTCCTTCCTGCAGACTTCAAAGAGTCTCCTCTACTGTTTGTTCTGCGTTACATCATCACATGTGCACACCATTATGAGGAGTTCCAGAGTGCACGTGAAGAACAAGTGTGTTCACGCATATGTTAAAACTTCCTGTTCAGGTGGAACCTCAGTGGTGCTCTGACAAGCGTGGACAAACCCACCTGGTCAACACACTCACACACATGGAAAGGTGGCTTTAAGCTGTAAGCCCAGGTGGAAGCAGTGTGTGTCTATTTAATGTTTTCCTTCTCTTTTGTGTCGCAGGGCTTATAAAACCATAGAGGACGAGGATCTGCGGTTCCCTCTGGTCTACGGCGAGGGGAAGAAGGCACGCGTGCTCGCCACCATTGGCGTCACGCGGGGGCTTGGTGACCATGACCTCAAAGTCCACGACTCCAACATCTACATCAAACCCTTCCTGTCCTGCTGCCCAGAGGTACGACCTTTAATCCTAACCCTCTTCCTCACCTGTCCTACTAACTGACGGTATGTGTGGGGGGGAGGGGTTGGCCACCTGGTCTCATCGGGTCATCACATCCATAGACTGTAGAAAATATGGACGTAGCGTCCGTGAAGTCACCCATTGATTTACACACGGCTATTTTGAGGGTGTATATTTGTCATCTATGGAGCGTCGGCATTTTTGTATTTTTTTTGCAACCCGCAGAAATGATCCATATTTGGCAAATTGAGGGTGGAACTTGAATAGCCGCCTCACACCAGTTTATGGCCAAAACTCATTAAAGCTGCTGTAGGAAAGATTTGAAAGTTGTAAAGAGAGAGAGAGAGCAGAAAAGGATGCAAAGAGAGCAAAATTCTCCACCATTGAGCAAGTGTGGCATTCACACACGTGTTATTGACAGGCTGGATGGATTCCCTGAACCATTAAGGGAAGAGATGCCCAGACTGGTCAGAAATGAGCCAGGAGCAGTCTAAAATCTAAATTGTCTCATACAGAGGCGGGCGCAGTCAACGCCAAACAGATATTCTCACAGAGCATTTCACACACTAAAGGCTGATGGATTGCAATGGCATTCCTCAAATTATAGCTCGTAAATCTTCTTATCTTCTTATCTTCTTATCATCTTTTATACTCCATCCTTAATAACTTCTTAATGAAATGTATCTGTCAACCAGGACCTCCCAAAATACATAATATGAAGATGAACTAGCCACTGAGATCCTAACCAAACGAAGGAACGAATGTATTGGCTTTGTATTACGAGAATTAAATCACATTTCTTCCCGTTGACTTGAATGATGACGGGTCTTTCTGTATCCGCCTACCGCACACCACCTAAAGGCCATTAGAGGAACTACATGCTCGTCTCTTCTGCCTGAGCCTCTCAAAGAGATGGTCATGGCTGCTGCTAGGTTCGATCTTGGTTACTGTTGCTAAGGGGAAATGGCAGGCTTCCGTTCTTCTAGTGAGTTTCTGCTCAATTTGACCTCTCCTGTCGGCCCCTCGACGTTTCTACGCCTCCTCATCTCCTCTATAGTTGTCCTTCTCTTCTCCTATCTGCACTCTCCTCCTCCTCTCCATGCCTTGTTTCCTCCTCCTCTCCTCTTGATCTTTAATTCATTAACACCCAGGTCACACACAGGTCGGCCGAAAATGCAGATAGTTATAGTCTATATAGCTATAGTCACACTCGACAAGAGATTCTGCATTCTTTAAGTCACCCAGAGACCCCTCAACATCTATCATATATTATTTAGTGGGGCGTAGCATCTCCAACTGAACATGTGTGGGTGTACCTGTATTGTAGTCCTGTGGGGGTGTACCTGTCTTGTAGTCCTGTGTGGGGGTGTACCTGTATTGTAGTCCTGTGTGGGGGTGTACCTTTATTGTAGTCCTGTAGGATTGTTCCTGTGTTCTAGTCCTGTGTGGGCATACCTGTATTGTAGGCCTGTGGGGCGGTTGTACCTGTATTGAAGGTGTGGGTGTACCTGTGTTGTAGTCCTGTGTGGGCGTACCTGTATTGAAGGTGTGGTTTTCTGGTGTGCAGGTGAAGGTCTACAACCTGGCACAGTACGAGCACGGAACCAATGACGTTCTGGTGATGGGAACAGATGGATTATGGGATGTCCTCTCCAACCAGGAAGTAGCTGAGGCCATCACCACCTTCCTCGCCAACTGTGACCCTGATGACCTTCACAGGTGTGTGTGTGTGTGTGTGCATACGTGCATGCAGGTGTGTGTGAGTATTAAATTATATGATATTCTAAAATCATATGACAAAAGAAACAACTGAAGACTTAACAGAAATGTACTTATCCTGTGGAAAATTGTGAGGTAAAACGATTATAATACACTGTGCAGTTCTAATCAGAAATATCACCCCAGAGACCTGTGGTGACGGATATCCTCCATCTTGTGTTGTTGCAGGTATACGAAGGCGGCACAGGATCTGGTGATGCGAGCGCGTGGCGTGCTGCGCGACCGCGGCTGGCGAATCACCAACGAGCGTCTGGGTTCTGGGGACGACATCTCGGTCTTCATCATACCTCTGATGTATGGAAACCACCAGCTCTAGAAAAACCCTGGAAACCTCCAACCACCACAACAGCAACACTCGTCTGTAAGGTGTGGGGGGTCTTGAAATCCTTTTTTTTACGTTTTAAGTTAGGGCGAGATAATCCTCACTCTCCAAGTTCTCCCTTCTGCTTCGGATAGCTTCTTTTGAAGCACCTTGGTCAGGACACCATCGGCCTTCTGGAAAAAATGCAGATAATGGATTTGGAAACAAGTGGCGTCCTCACCACTCTGGCAGCTTCTGGATGCTAGCTGTGAAGCTGTTCTCACAGGATGCTGGTTTAGCAGAAGCAGGAAGAGGTCACTTTGAGAAGCAGGAGAAGAACCATTTTGTGGATCTGTGTTGTTGCTCCTGGTTCCGCTTATCGGTTCTTCCGAGAGCTCTTCCTATTTGTGATACGAAAACTTCCTCTCATCCTCTTCGTCCTGAGCTCTTCCTCAGTCCCATGTTCTGTCACTTCCCAAAAGGAACTCAACAAAGCACACCCACGATCTCTTTCAGCAAAACACATCGTGAAGAATTAGTAAATTAAGCATGTAATGTCCTCCACAGTATACGACACCTAGGGTAGTGGAAGATCTTTCTGCTCTAGATTATAGAGCGGCAGATACTGCTATGGTGCTTCTCTCTTCCAAAGTGAAACAAACGTCTTCGTCTTACACACATACAAAAGAGGCAGGTAGTCACTCATTCTCTCTAGAAATCGGCGACAGAGCGTTTTGGGTGATGGTGGGTAGATCAGCCTACCCAGTTGGTACAGTCCACTGGGTGGGTTCGTCCATCATACATCTAGTGGACACTCCCACTTGAGATGTGAGAAAATGTAAACTTTTTGTGGAGTTGTTTGGACCGGGGGCTCTGTGTCGGAGCGGCAACCGCGGATGCGGAAATTGTGGAAGTTGACGGCCACCGTGTTGAATTTTAGGTAGTGTAGTGTCGAGTGTGCGTCCGACCGGCCACGCTCCCAACGGGCACATGCCCTAGTTTAACGTAATGCATGAACATACACAACAATACAAATGTTAACAAGAAAAATTATTAATTCCAGTTGGACCTCAATCAGACACGCAAACACTTTCTCCTTGAGAACCTGGCTATATGCCCACAAACGTACAGCGGTTGAGCTAAAGCGACACAGGGTGTTTGTGTGAATGCAGGGTATTCCTCAGAATACCTCCATCATGTGACCAGGGAGCCTGGCAACGGCTAACAGTAACCACACTGTAGTTACAGGCTGTTCCATAATGTTGTTACATATGAACTACATTCTGTTACAGGGTGTTGCATTACTTATTACATGTGTAATTACACTGTAACAGGACACTAATCTTAAATGTTAGCGTATGTTTTTTTGAATAGTATGTGTAAATATGATTTCGGACATACTACATACTATTCTTGCCTATTATTTAGTAGTGATGCACCGATCGATTGGCCACCGATCATTATTGGCCGATCAACTTGAAATTTGCCGATTGCAGGAGCCGATCGCGAGACTCAAAAACGATTGTGCACAAGACGCGCAGTTATTATGTTCAGTCACTGAGACAATTAATGTTCATCTTACATTTAAAACAATTCCTCTTTAAATTGCCCTGACTGACAATACAGGTAGGCTACACTTAACCATAGACATAGCCCGTTTCATTGATCTGTTATAGGATGCAATATCCAGCCAGCATCTCACTGGAGAATGGGCTTCATTCTCCCCATGTTTTTTTAAGGTTTGCGCAAAAAAAAAAGTAAACATGTGCAATAGTAGGCATACACTAGTCATTATTCACACATCCCCATGTTAGTTTAAACTGTTGAAGTATCTATAACCTAACCTCATAGGACAAAGCTGCTTCCTGCTGATTTCTTCTGCTTTATGTGAAACTGCTCCGCTGCTTTAATGGAAGATGAGCGACAGCGATTTCCAATATAATTCTGAATCTAAACGGCATAACCCAAGCATTACGTAGCCAAACAATTGCAGCCACAGTACTTACATGTCAACATAGTTCCTACAATGTGAAGCAAAACAAGGCATTCTTGATACCTAGACTTAATAACAGTGATGTCCGCTGTAGCTGGACCGCCATGCTGAGCTTGTGAGTGAAGCCGTTGACGGCGCTCCTTTCATGAGCACGGATTTCACAAAGAGTCGGTGTGTTGCGTGAATACAGTTCTGTTCTAATTTAGAAGTTCTGGTATAGGCAGATAATCTATGTGAAACTGTATGCCCTTCCTTTGCATACTGGTTATTGTCATTTTGGCTCAATTTATTCGTCCCAATGATATATTCATCAACTTGTTTCCGTGTGTGCAAAATTCCTTAAATAAATCCCAATCAATAATGAATGAAAAGTATATGCTACCGTTGATTAACAGTTGCATGGGCTGGAGTTAAAAATGTCATAGACTATCGCCGACTTGATTGACTACATAAAATCATAACACACGAGACCTGCAGCCTTTAAAGTGCACTTGTGGTAATAGGTTTTATATAGGGTCTGTGGGGCAGCACTGGGTTTACAAACCTGGCTGCCCCATTTGTGAAAATTGTAGCCTATATTTCACGGTAAAAAAAATGTGGTGATCAGTATCGAATCGGCTGATCACACATTTAAAAAAAACGGTGATCGGTGTAGGCCTAAAAAAAACCTGATTGGTGCATCCCTACTATTTAGTATGCTGGTATGCTGTTTCGGAGGAGTAGGAGGGAACTGGGACCAACATCAGGACCACTCTCCCCTAACCCCTATAGGTCAGGGATTGGGTGGGTGTGGTCTATTCCCTATATGTTTAGGGATTGGGGGGTGTTGTTTAATACTCCATTTCAGACAGAAATAGGAAGGTTTACACATAAGATGAGTACTTGTGGGATGTGGTTTGTCATAGTTTTAGCCAATATAAAGTGGGCTGAATGGGAGGGAGAAGCTGAAAGGCTGATAACTTTGCACTCATATTAGCCATGAAGAAGGTCGATTTAAACTTAAATGTTACTACTACTCCTATATTTTTTAAATATGGGTGCAGGACAACTTGTAGGTCGGACGCAGGTTGTTGATCGATACTTATCGGTCGGTTTCATGGATGTAAACAGTTTTAGAAACTGAAACTGATTAGTGTTTCACTTTTGGTGACTAGCTTTGTTAGGCTTGCCCGAGTGGTCAAAGAGGCAAATGAGGAGAAGCACGAGTTTCGGGTAACCTTCAGCATGAAGAATTTATTTTGACATAGTCCAGCACGACCCACACAGACTGACTGACCGCCTTATATAAGGTTGTCAGCTCTACTTGACTGGCACATACCATTTACAGGGTTACTTCACAAATATTTACACACCCAAATATACCCTAATAAATACCAAATAAATACATTTGTTAAAATACCAGGTGTGTTTATTTAACCCGTTTAATATATATGCAAATATGTGCATCAATTAACCATTCAGTAATATTTACTCTAACTAGAGGTCTAGTAACGGCGACCCGTCTTTACAAGCTTGTTAGCCAACAAGACACTGTAAGAGGTCCGAAACAACCGTTTGCCTAAAATGCTGCTAGCTTAGGCCCCCATGTAGCAGGTTGAATCCAAAGAAAGGACCAGGGAGGTGTGCGATGGGTCGAGGAATATGTGCCATTATGACATTAGATATCGTACTGTACTGAAGCAACCATCATCTCTGGTTTGTTTCTGTTTTGTTGACAGCTGACATTGTTGACATGGTTACAGTCATTTCAACTTTAATTTATTTACGTGCAAGCATTTTATTTGAATCCACATTCCATAAAAAGATTGTCATTTACAGTTAAACATGTTTGTGGTTTATAATAATGTCTTGAGAGATTCTAAGATACATTTCATCGCCATTATTTGTTTTAACTGACTTTGCATAATAATAGACCTTATTCAACTAGCGGCCATATGGTAAGTTGGGGAAACCATGACAACTCAATCGGAATGCATTCTGGGGGTAGGGGGGTATTTATGTGTATGTATTTCAAATGTAAAATATGAAATTATAATTTAAAAAATTATGACAAAACAAATTTTGGAATGCATTCTAGAATACATTCTAAATGCTACCTGGGTGGGTGGGAAAATGGAAAATAATGGAATTGAGTTTTCATGATTTCCAAAGATACTAGGTTTCCCTCCCCACCAACTAACCAATATGGCTGCTAGGTGAATATTCCAGTCTCTTCATCCATGAAATAAGCTATTTTATAACCCCAAAACAGCAGTCTTTCTTTGTCTTTTATACTTTGTGCTGATTTTCATGTTTCAGATTTCAATTTGGGGAATTTTAAATATATAAAGAGATAGCACTCACTAGACGTTTGTGAAAAAGATATTTGGTTTTGTTTATGTTTGGACATCTAGACATCCTAGCCCTTGGCCACATCAGTGTACAATAGTTCTAATTATGCTAGCTGTCTTTGGGGCCTTAATGTGTGTTGAATGTTCATCCTTCTACCTGCAGTAGAAAACACCAATCATTTTATTAGGGCCTTTTTCCTCATAGATGAATGTGAAAGAAAGTTTATTTATGCATCTATTTATTTATGTTTTTTAGTCTGGTAGTGCGACCCAACTCTCAGCTCAGGTTTGACTGTTGCGTAACACCAGTAAGACCAGTTAAAGGATAACTTCTGGATTTTTCAACCTGGACCCCATTTTCCCATCATGTTTGACAACATTATGGAAAGGATCCCGACAGAGAAATACAACTTTTTTCTTTACCTTTCACTTTGATCCGGTCTGTTTGTTATTGTGTCTAACCAAGTCTCGCTCTGAAATCTTACATTGTCGAAATCAGCTAAATATTCAGCCATGAGAACTCAACAACTGCAAGAAGATTTCAGAGCAAGACTTCTCATTGAGCGAGACTTGGTTAGACATGTTTTGTTGTCCATTTATTGGTGTTTGGTGTTTACCATCTGTGTTTTTTTCCAAACTTGTAAAATAAAGAAGAATCAATATATTTTCGTCTGACTCATTATTGACGTGGTTCCTTGGCTTCAACATCATTTAGACTTACTGCCGTTCAGAGACCTAACGGCATCAGTCCCACCAATCAGGGTTAATCTACAGTGACCACTACTATATTACACACCCACGTACCTGAACTCTCAACTACCGTTTCACCATCGACCAAAACACACGTTTGCGTGTTATAAAAGTAGTACAGATTATTCATGGTTCAGATGAAACCATGTGATTGGAGGATGACCAGGAAGGATGTCACTGTATTTAGTTTAAACAGTCGGCCTACATGCAGAGAAAAAGGAATTGGCACTGTATCAAACCTGTTCGCACGATCAAAGACACGTTGACTTTTATTGCATTCTTATTGTTAGTATTATGCTATGTGTATTCACTTTGTTTGAAAAGGTAAGAGATAATTTAACTTAATTATGTTAGGGTTATATCGATTTTTAATCTGCGGTATCCATACATTAAAAGGCTGTATGTAATGGTAAGGCCCCCCAAAAATCTAAAATAAGTAAATTCAAGATTCCACCGCAACTCGCCTATTTACACATGTGGTATGAAAACAACAAAAACACTGTTGAAAAGACGAAACATAAAACAAAATGTGCATTTAGGGTTGGCTTTATTAGACACAAAGCTTCCATTGTATCTTCCATCTACCCAAACCCCTACCGTACAGTCCGTTCAATAAAGCATCAATAGCTCCTAAACCATACACCTTTTGCGGTTATTACCTCCCCTTTCTAATAACTGGGCTGACAGAAGCCACCTGTGATGTCCAACTGTCGTAAAGGGCCAGCGCCGGCAAGGCAGTAGATTGCGCAGTCATCTCCATCAACGGGTAACGTGCCAACCCAACCAACAGCACAAACTACTACCTCAGCCGGCAACTGGCCCGTCCACACGTCGCCCCAGACGGCTGTCTAGACGTATGTCTGGGTCTCAGTCTCCTTCCAGACCTCGGGACGTCTTTACTGCGGCGCGGCCGCTGTTCATCCTCCGTTGTGCGGCTGTGCGTAAAAGCGCACTATTATAGCGCTTCAAAACGTGGCTGCACGTGGTAGCCAAGACGAGCACCCCACCCAAGACTGGAAAAGCCCTGTGCCGCCTTCGGCTCTCCTTAGATAACCTTAACAGGACGGCATGCCGGAATTTCCACCCCTCGTTCGGGGGGAAATCATTAGACAAAAAGGCTGATCGTTTTTGTAAAAACACGCTTTCTATTCACTTACGTTTGAATTCAATTTGCATATTAATGGTAGAAATGGCATCTATCGCGAGGATCGTACACTTGCGCGCCATAATCAACGCATGTGGCTTTGCATTTAAACATCTTTTTAAAAAAGGTACATGGCGATGCGACTTATAACGCAACATTAAAATGCATTTTCAAAAATCCGCGTCCAAACATCAGGCCCTGTTGGATAGAGAAACACCCCGCAGCCTAGCGATGAAACCACGGCTACATCAGGATATACCAAAGCAATCCTGCATGTTACTCCATAGCGGGCCGGTGAGACGAGTTGAAGAACGCAGACTTCTCTATCCTCCCATCTGCCGCATGTCTGCTCCACACTCCTCCTGTCCGCGTCCTGCGTGGAAAATGAAGGAATTTCACAAGGATCCGTGGATAAAATTCGCGCGCGCAGAATGGGCGTGGCCAGCGCGTCCTCTCCGGTTTCCGATTGGACAGACCGACTGAGTGGGTGCTGTAGAAAGTATTCATTGGGCTCACATTCACTAGGGGGCGTCGCGCGTACACAGAACATGATGTTCCCCCCATTATTACCATTATCCAGACATTTTCCATATTTCATGTCCATTGCTTGACTTATTTTATCTGTATTATTAGTTGTATATCTTGACCTGATAAATTGTGACAGAAACAATTTCCCCAGGGATGAATAGCCTACATGAATGTGAAAACACATGAGTCAAATATGTATTTCAGAAACCTTTTAAATTCATGAAGACATCTTATCGTTACATGGCTTGTCTTTCTGTTGCCTGGGGGACCTAAAGTCTTCTTCTATGAATATCTGTGGGTTTCTATTCTAGAGGAGAGAGGAAGGAAGGTAGGGAGAACCGTACATTAGCGCAGAATACAAGAAAATAAACTTGTAATAGAGTTGAACTTTCAATTTGAAGAATTGTATTCCCATTTAGTCATTCATTTGTATATCTAACAAGAATATTTCGGATGTAGGGCTAAACTACTGTTAAAGGACAACCAAGAAAGCCAGGGCAGCTTTTACACAACTTTATTGAAGACTGTGTATAAATACACATGCACGTTTCAAATGTAAACCCACGTGAACTCAAGTGCAGCAAAACTTGGACCCCCTCCCCCCCACCTACCCACATGACGCCATGCAAGGATGTCTGGGTCCCTGTCACCAAACGTGTCCGCAGATGACAGAAGCATTCTTTTAAAAAAATATCCCCCTTTTTACAAGAGCTCGGGGCAAGACGTCAGCCTGTTTCCCTGGTGTATGCCCATGACATCGTTAAAGCTCCTGCCAAGTTCTTAAATACTTAATGTTTATTATTAAATGCGTACATATAAATAAATAAACTTTATCAAATTGTGCACTCACAGAGTGAACTCGTATGTACAGTATTGTAGAAGCCTAGAGTAGTGCGCCACACTCGATGCCCAAAAAGCCGCACAGTGCAGAAGCGGCCCAAAGCGCTGGTGAATCACTGAGCTGTTGTCACCTAGCAAAAGTATTCCTACAAAGTATTCCCATCGTTACTGGCAACAGGACTTAACCCAAAAGAGGGGGCCGTGCATTAGATTATTAGCATTGAAAAGGTGACTGTAATATATCTGTTCGGCTATTTTTGTACGACTATTTTTGTACCAATCATATTAAAGTATATCCAATGAGGTTACTGCATGTCCAATTGACCAATGATGTTATTCTATGACTGAATGAAGCTGTGCGGCTTTTTGGGCATCCCTCGCCCGCCCACAATGCAGTCAGTCAGCGTACGTTCATGTCCAACTAACGTTAAAGATGAATTAATC
>OMNO01069747.1:0-10023 GCA_900303215.1 Trachyrincus scabrus | reverse complement strand
GGGGGGGGGGAGTAGGTTTCGGCTGGGGATTGTCCCCAGCCTCAATTTGGTGTTGGGGATATGTGAAGTGTGTTGTTGGTGGCTGGTTTAAGCAGCCTCACCTGGTCTGAGTCTAACTGATTGGACTCTGGGGCTGGGTGAGGCTGCACACCTGTGGGGCATTGGCCAATCAAGGCCCACAGGTTAAACCAGCCATCACCACATACACTCAAGATGAGCGCCAGCATGTCAGCACGTACCATCTGCGCTGCCTGTTCAAACTAGCATTTTGCTTGCGAACTCTACAATAAACCTGTTCAACCAACCATCTGCCTGTGTCCTGCCATTTGGAGAAGCCCTGAAAGCCATTATCGGTGGCATGGGGAGACTGCCACCACGTGCACTATTATACACTGTACAGCCCTACTATGAATTTATCTCATTATCTTTAATCTATTGATCAATCCATAATCCATTCACCCATAATCCATTCATCAATCCAGAATCCATTCATCCGTAATCTATTCACCCATAACCCATTCATCAATCCAGAATCCATTCATCAACCCATAAACATTTCATCAATCTATGATCAATTCATCCATTATCTGTACATCCCTAATCTTTTCATCAACCATAATCCATCCATCCATCTTTACTGTTTATTCTGGTCCGATTAGCAGGGGCTGGAGCCTATCCCAGTTTACAATGGACATATGCCAGTCTCTCTCTGGGGACATTTCATCTTTCGTGTGGTTTAACACTTAAGTTGGGGTTCGGGTTCTACGGGTCCGTCCGTGTCCAGTGTCTATTATTTTTTTTAATGGACTTGGCCGTACAGAACACAGTTGATCTGAATTGGCTATAGGCAAGTTCCATGGTTCCCTCTCTACACACACACTCACAACTCACACACTCACTCTCTCTCTCACACACACACACACACACACACACACACACACACACACACACTCTCTCTCACACTCAATTCACTTACTAAATTCTCTTTAAAATATATATTTTTATATCAACTTAAGCCAATATTACAAGGACTATGTGAATGTATTTCATGTTTAGTTTTAGTTTGAATTAATTTTATGTTAAGAAGTGAATTTGTGTGTGTGTGTTTGTGTTCAACTTTAACAATGTTTTCATGAGTCATTGTACCTTCTTCAACTCTTATGTTAATACAGCAAGGAGAAAGACTCCATTGTTTCCCATCATCTTCAACTCCGAGGGAGATTTCCATTCAAAACTTTGTGTTTAATGTTGGACTGTGAGACTCTCAGTTCACACTGTGAACAAAATATATGAATATGGACCAGAAGAAAAGTCGTCTGTCATCTGAGTTCAGGGTGAATTTGGCAGAGACTGTTTGTTTATATTTTTTTAATTTCAAAAGGCCTCTAAATTAAATCAATATAAATTAAAGGTAGTCGAATGAATGAAATGAATAATGTAAACGTTTTTGCATTAAAGTACTACGTTTTTAATTTCACAGTGGAAAGAGAAGGTTAAGGATGTTTACCGAATGGAAGAAATGACTGCAAGGTTACAATTGAAGATGGATGTATTCCTGGATAGATGGACCCCAGTTTTTATTTATCTTTTTAATACATGATTGTTTTTCTGTAATCATAAAGGACTGTTACTACCTACCCCTACGATCTGAAGATGGAAAACATGGACAATGAGAGGATGAAAATCAAACATGTACCTGTACTGTGTCTGTGATGTGATTTTATGACTGTACAACATGACTGCACTTGAGAAAAGGAAATAAAAAGAAGTTCAAAAAAAAAAAAGAACAACCTGCTACCATTGATCAGCTCCGCGTTCACTCCTCTGCATGGAGCAGCCGTGTTCTCCAAGCTTGATCTCCACAATGCTTACCACCTCGCCCACATCCGTGAGGGGGATGAATGGAAGACAGCGTTCAATACACCATTAGGACATTTTGAATATCTAGTAATGCCGTTTGGATTAACTAACGCTCCTGCTGTGTTTCAAGCCTTAATTAATGACGTTCTCAGAGACATGCTAAACCATTTTGTTTTCATTTATCTGGATGATATTCAGATTTTTTCCCAGAACTCCGTGGATCACAAACTGCATGTCCGCCAGGTACTTCCGTGGCTGCTGGAGAACTGACTTTGTTAAAGCGGAGAAATGTGAATTCCACGTCTCTAGTGTTTCCTTCCAAAGATACATTATCGCCCAGGGCCAGGTGAGAATGGATCCTACCAAGGTGTCAGCAGTAAAGGAGTGGCCAACCCCGTCTAACCTGAAACAATTACGTTTCCTAGGCTTTTCAAACTTCTACTGCAGGTTCAGGCTCTCCCCGCCTGAGAGGAATCTCGACGTGGGCAACAGGGAGCTTCTCGCGGTCAAAATGGCCTTAGAGGAGTGGCACCATTGGTTAGAGGGAGCTGGTTTTTTGGACGTTTTAATTTCACACTAACATATCACCCTGGCTCCCGCAATATCAAGCCCGACACTCTGTCTCGGGTCTACACGGTTGAGGAGGAAAACTCTGATCCAGTTCCCATTCTTCCATCCACCTGTTTCATCGCCTCTGTCACCTGGGAGATTGAATCGGTAGTTTGAGATACCCAGGTCCAACATACGGATCCTGGTAATGGTCCACCGCCTGTTTGTACCAGAGCTAGTTCACTTTCAGGTCCAGTGGGCGCATTCTACCCGTCTCACCTGCCATCGTGGGATCACCGGTACCCTCGCTTTCCTCTGTCAACACTTCTGGTGGCCTACTATGGATGCCAACACACAGTCTTTTATCTCCACCTGTGATACTTGTACCCGGAATAAGACCTCCTCTCGATCCCGCTCCGGTCTTCTTCGTCCCCTGCCTATTCCCAACTATAACAGGTGATGGATGTCCTTCTGATGTAAGGGGGCCCAATATTGGAATACCATTCTAGATGTTCATTCTTATATTATATAACTCATCCAGATCATGCAGAGTTAAATGTGTCATTCTGTTAGCTTGCATGCAATAGCTCATTAGTGCCAATGGTAGTGCATCTACCCAATTCAGTTTAGTGCTTGCACAAATTTTGTTTATTTTTGCTTTGAGTGTTTTATTAACTCTTTCCACCATCCCCTGTGATTGAGGATGGTATACACAGCCTAATCTCTGCTTGATGCGTAACTCCTGCACCACTTACTTCACTGTTTTCTGTATGAAAGCCGAACCATTGTCTGAGCTTATTTCTGTTGGAATTCCAAATCTTGGCATGACTTCTCTTGTCAGAAATTGAATGACTGTAGCAGCTCTTTGGTCTTTTGATGGGACTGCTTCTACCCATCTGCTGAACCTGTCAATAACGACCAACATGTATCTTTTTCCTTTGACGTTTTTGATCATGTCCACATAGTCTAAAACCAAATGTCTAAATGGGCCCTCAGGGGTGAGAATATGTCCCAGTGGAGTAGTGATTGTTTTTCTGACATTGTTTTTTTGCACATACCTCACACTCATTTAACCGATTTTCCACCATAGTCTGCAAATATGATGACCAAAAACCTTGTTGTCTGATTTTTCGCAATGGTCAAAACCATGCACATTAGTGATGAGTAAACCTAACAAGGCTGTGGGTGCTAACATTAACCCATCATGGGTCCTCCACAGTCCTGTGGAGGTGCTCACCGCACCTCTCCTTGTCCACATGCTATGTTCATAGACTCCAGGTTTTCCTGCATTCTAATGATATCTTCTTCATTAGGCGCAGCCTCAGGTATGATTATCATTGCTTGTATGGCACAGCTACTATTTGAAGCTAACTTAGCTGTTTCATCTGCAGCATTGTTACCTTTTATAATGTAGTCGTTTCCTTTTTTGTGTGCCTGACATTTAATTTCCGCCACTTGTTTTGGTAATAATAGGGCTGTTATTAACTGAACAATCTGATCACAGTGCTTTTCTGAAATTCCCTCATTTTCCATACTGCTCCAAACAAATGACACACACCATGTGCATAAGCAGAATCTGTGTAGATGTTCACTCTTTTTCCTGCTCCTTCCAGACAGGCTGCTTTTATAGCATAGTCCTCTATCCAATCTGTGGCTGTGGTGATTTACTGATCCCTTCCAGCTGGCTAGGAGCTATTGTTTTGGTCTGGTGCGCCACAAACCTTCCTAAGTACTCCATATCTGTCTGGCAGTACTGCAGCTTCTTCTGTGACACCTTGTGTCCTCCTGTGGCCAACTTAGATAATACTGCCATAGAATCCTCATGGCATTGTTCCAATGTCGGGGAACATATCAGGAGGTCATCTACATATTGAATTAATGTTCCATGTAGTTGTAATTCTTCTAGGTCATTCTTTAATACCTGATTAAACACAACTTAGATCCTTCGAGCCTCCCCCTCTCCAGGCTGGATCCCTTTCTACTGAGTTCCTTCCCCCAACTCCTCTGAGTGAAGGACCCTCAGCCTCTCTGCTTCCCAGTGCTTTCTTTTCAAAAACACTGATCACATAAAGCACTATTCACTTACTAACTCACTCGGTTTCAGCTTATAGTGGCCTGTACATTGAGCCGGATGCGGCAACCATCTCTTCTATGGTCTTAATTCCCTCTGCGATCCGACCGGCCAGTGACCCAGTCGATAGCGATCCCTAGTCCTGCTGCTACTCAGGACCCTGTAGTGGCTACCAACCACACAGTTAGGAACCGACGGTCTGATCCCCAGCCCACCTTGCTATGGGTCTAGAAACTTTGACCGTTTTCACCAGCCTTGCCTGTTCACAGAGGTCGTCTCTTACACCCCCCTGCTAGGTGTGGACTATTATCCATGTACCACACACTGCCTACACACGTACATGTGACAGGTGCGCCGGCTAGACGGTACCATGGCAGCATGTCAATTCATGCTTCATCAGACACGGGGGCCTTCAGTCTTCTCCCCAGCACTATACACAGTCTTTAACGTGCCCTCGGAACTTGCCTGCTCCACACTAGGTTCGGGGTGCCTAATCCCCTCCCTAATGTGGATTTGGAACTTCAGCCTGTAGTTCTTCAACCACTTCATTTACAGCCCTTAGGTCATGGACTAATCGCCATTTTTGTTTGTCAGCTTTTAATACTGGAAGCAAGGGAGTGTTACATTCACTTTGTGTTTCTACCAACACTCCTGCTGTAACTAGTCCTTCAATGGTTGGAGCTATTCCTGCCTCTGCTTTTGGTTTCATGTAGTACTGTTTTTGCCATGGTAATTTAACATTTGGTTTAAGTTGAATCACTAGATTTGCAGAAAGCACTAATCCTACATCTGTATCAAATCTAGACCATACATTTCCTGGTACTCTTGCTAGCATTTCTGCTTCCATTTTTTATGTCTAGTTGGTGGCCCAGTGGTCATTTGCTTCTGCTCTTTTTGTACTGCCTCTACTTCCAGAAGTCTTCCTGTCATGTATGTGTAGCAAATAATTTTTAAATATGGTTTACAGTTAGACTGAAGAATCAATGGGTTATCTGTTTCTGACCATTCTATCTGCTTCTCTCATAGCACCATGTCACCATGTCACCACCATAACATCATGTCACCTAGTTGTTTTGCTTCAAAACCTTTGTTTATCAGTAAGGTGATATGTGGTGCTTTATCAGTGGCTTTGAACCAGTCTTTTATTACTGTTGACTGATCTCCATCCTGAGCTTCCATTGCTGCCCCTTGTGGTCCTATCAGTATATATATTGTGATTTGATCGACGCTCTTTTTCCTGCAGCTGTCTTTTGCCATTCCGCTTCTAATTCTGTTTTGGGTCATGAATTGGAGTACAGTGATAGCCTATTCTTGATTCCCTAGCTTGGGGGAGTTCGGCCTTAATATACCCTCCCCATTTTTCCATTGTTTTGTTAACATGATCCTGAATTTCCCCTATCCAACATACATTTGCTGTTTCTGACTTTGTTATTAACATTTGAGGCGCTATTCCTGTGTGTTCTATTAGTATGCCTTGTGGGGTGCATGATATTTGTGTTCCTAATTTGCATAAGGCATCTCTTCCCAACAAATTGACTGGTGTTGTGTCTGATACCAAAATAGGTATTGTAGCTACACGTCCATGTAGCTTTAGCATTACTGGAGCTGTCATAGGTGTTAACTGCGTTTGTCCCGAGAATCCTATAGTTTTAGCAAATTGTCCTGCCATAGGGAGGCAAGAGGCATGATTTGGACTTAAACATGTGTAAATGGCTCCCGTGTCTGCTATCATTGGTGTGCCTCTATCATTGAGTAGAACCTGCAGCAGAGGTTCCTCATCAGCCTGATTTGTGATTGCTACATGCTGACCCTCCCCTGTTGGATTGTCTGGGCACCCCTAGTATCCTTGACCCATCCTGGTGACCTCTGGTAATTATTTCCCTGTCTTTACTGTCCCTGTCCTAGCTGTCCCTTTCCTCTCTGTCCCTGTTGCTGATTTAAAGGATAAGGATAAGGATTTATTAAACAGTCTCCTCTTTGGTGACCTTCCTGATGGTATCCCCAGCATATCAGGGGCCGTCTGAATTGGTTGGGAGGTCCCTGTCGCTGGCCATATCTGGGTGGACCTTGTGGTCCTCTATTCTGACTATACTGATTCTGCCTATATCCATTTTTCATCAGAGCTTTCAGGTCCCCCACCGCCATTAACTTCCCCATTGTCTGTTCCTCAAATACCCTAATCCATTTGGCTGCTCCCTCATTTATGTTGGGAACCCGGGCTACTAATCCTTTTAGGTCCTGTGTCCCATGGGACATAGTGACCCTGATTTCCTTGTATTAATATAGGATATGCACCTCCTTGATAAGCATCAGGTGCTCTTCTCTCTCTTTGAGACTTTCTTAAGCTACTTCTTACAACTTCAGTTAATTTATTCACTATGGGGCTCTGCAAGTGTAGTCTGGATTGTGCACCTTCCCCTTCCTGTCCTTGCCTCTCACCTTCTTTTCTGTCCCTTTCTTCATTTTCCTCGCACTTTGTTGTCACTTTTTCCTTTGAACCAATTTCCCTCCGGGGATCAATAAAGTACTTCTGATTCTGATTCTGATTCTTTTAACTCCTTATTCAACTTCTGTTTTTCTAAATAATAATTTGTTGTGGGTCCTGTGTCAGAACTGGACTCGTCCTCACTGTCAAACTCCTCCTCAAGTACCTTTAATGCCTCCCTCAATTCTTTGTAACAGCCCATGTGCATGGGTGGAGCTGTCATATCCTGTGACTCAAATTCTCCTCCATCAATTTCTACTTCTCCTTTTATTTCTACCGTTCCTGTCACTACGGGGTATTGTCCTTTGTTATAGGGCGGCAGCATTGTCTTTTTATCTTGATTACTATTTCCCTCGCTGTCCTCTCTTTCTTCCTCCATTGTTCTACTTTTTTGAATAGAGTTAGTATTATCCCTTCTCTTCTCCTCTTCTCTATTTCTTTTTTTTTGTTTTATTGAGCTTGTGTTTTTTTTTATCAGTAACTCCATTTCTTCACACACTGCTGTATCAAATGTTCCTTCTTTTGGCCACTTCACACTTGTTTTACTTGTTCTTTTTTCCCATTTTTCTGAGATCTTTTTGATCTCATCTTTACTTAGAGGATTCTTTTTACCCAGGATTTCTACTGCTGTTCCTCACATGGTTACTTCCTGTCTATGGGGGACTTTCTTCTCCTAACAGGGTGTTTGTGTGTGTGTATGTGCATGTGCGTGTGTGTGTGTGTGTGTGTGTGTGTTAGAGAAAGGGAGTGAGAGAGAGAGAGCGAGAGAGAGAGAGAGAAAAGTGGGGGCAGAGAGAAAAAGAAAAAGGTGTGATTTTAGTTCAGTCAATATATATGTGCTCTTATCTTTCCTAGAATATCCTTGTACTCTTTTTTAAATTGTATTTATTCATTTATTTGTAATTAATTAATTTAATTTAATTGAACTAATTTATTATTTTATTTTTAATTAATTAATTAAACTAATGTATTTGTCTCTTTAATTTTTAAATTTTTGATAAATTAATTAATTAAACTAATTTATTTATCTATTTATTTTATTTATTTATTTTTCTTCCTCTCAACAATGAACAGCTGGTATCCTAGTCGCGTGCTTTTATCCTAGTTATTCTTTATCTACTCTCTTCCATGTATTTCCTATTTTATTTTTTCAAAATCCCTATCCCAAATTTATTTAAAAGTTTCTTTACCTTTATCTTTGATATCTCGCGAACCCACCTTGATTTGCTGTCATATATTTTACCCTTTTTTTATGCCCTAACTTTTTACTCATGTCTCCCGGATATATTTGATGTCGTTGATATATCTTTAGATATTTTATATATTATACATAACTAATTCTGTTACTTCTGGCATTTATTTCTATTTCTATTATTTTATTATATATACATAATCATTCAACATATCACTATTCCTCCTTGAATTACGAATGTTATTAGTATTATTATCATAAAACACCTTTGCATCTTTTTATTCCTTCCTCACCTTTTTCTGTCTTTGCTTTTCTAAGCTCAGATCCCCACTTACGCCTTTATTCCCTAATTCAGGATACACCTTTTATGCTCATCTCTGTGGATTACTCCCTCATACTCTAAACCAATCCTATGCATTATATGTTCTAAACCAATCAAACACAAATTATCTATGGATGGCCTACTTTCTTGCTTTACCCTAAAGCTGTGGATGACTTATTTTTTGGGCTTTGTTCCTTCTTTCTGCTTTACCTTATGACTGTCACAAGATTACTTCTATACATTCCTTTCCAATATTTCTAGCCTATGGGTGTCACAGGATGTCCAGGATGTCCACTGTTATACAAAAGACTCTCAGTGTTTTTTCCACACAAAAGACTCTCATATTGCATATATGGCAAGATGATGATTATATTTATTTTATATGTTATAATAAAATTCTCCCATAATAGCAGACTAGGATGTAAACATCATCCCCAATCCCCCCCTCCCGCTCTCACTTGTCTTTCGTGCCGCTATCGCATCCACTAAACCAAAGACAAAGGAATACAACTAGGGATTTGACACTAAACAAGTATATTACGTGTTTCAGTACATCCAAAAAATATTTGATCGGAAAATGTGTTACAGAATACTTGAGTACTGTCGCATTTCAGTATTTTACCCATCGTCAGCAGGTTTTTATTTAAATTTATTTGCCCCTGTTGGGTGCTGGTGCGAGGAGTATTAGCTTAGTTTCTGTAAGATAGTTAAACAAGCTAACCCTGCGGGTTAGTTTGCCATAGTGTTTCGCTGGTTCTCTAACAAAGAAAAAGAAGGTAATATAATTACTGTTTTAGTTTGTTTAAAAACGTCATCTTTGGCGATGACCATGACGTGGTGGCACGGGCTACGGTGAAACCTTACACAACCTTACACATCCAGAGCCCAAGCCAGGTCTCAACTTGTGTTGTGTCATTCACGAACGATGAACTGACCTGAATCACTTCCTGAAATGGTTAATTCATTTCAGTTCAGTTGAGCTCTGTCAGTTGCGAGCGAACGTGATTCGAATTGGTCTTGGACAATTCAGATATATCTAGATACATGACATTATCTAGATCAGGGGTGCCCAATACGTCAATCGCGATCGACCGGTCAATCGCGAAGGCAGAGCGGGTCGATCGCGAGTCGATCGCGTGACATTCCCAAAAATATATATATACAATATATATATATATAATATATATACATACTCATGTATCTTTCCGCGAGACATCGCCGCGACACAACGCGTCAAAACTCTCCGTATGTAAATGCAAACGTCCGCCGTCTCCAATGCAAGCAGCTCTATCTACACAATCGAACCTATAGTTGCGAACCCGCGGCGCAAGCGGGGCCTTCTGTAAAGAGCGTAATGAAAAGCAAATCGCGAACACAGGCCGGCCCCCACCCCTCGTCGGCCGGTCCGAAATGGTGCTGTCAGTACTGCTTCCCCCCGTCGGCCGGCTCGCAACGGCGCCGTCAACACGTTGGGCACCGCTGAAGTCGATCTCTTCACCAGTCCGGTCTCAAAAGTTGATCTTGCACCGAAGAAGTGTGGGCAC
>OMNO01069728.1:0-11593 GCA_900303215.1 Trachyrincus scabrus | reverse complement strand
ATTTATAGCTGTGAATCTGCGCTGTAAGCTGGGCTTTCTGCAAAGGAAGCAACGAAAAGTAAACCGCGGACACACCCGGTGCTGTCAATACTACCTCCCGCTGTCAACTCTAGGAGTCTTCTCTGGACCTTTGTCTTATTGAAAATGCTCTTTGCGGACCTTTAAGATTTGTAATTGAGGACCCCTGGTTTACATGATGATCTGCGTCCCTTGTCGGTCATGTTGATGGTTTCATTCGTGAACGGCCGAAAGGTGCGTCGCTTTAAATGTTGCTGCAGCAAGGAATTGTGGACCGGCATTATCTCCTTTCCTTTCGTAAAGGATGGTCCAGTGTACCCTACGCCAAGAGAGATAAGAAAGGAAGCATTGAAGCACCTTTCCTTAGCATTTAGAGAATTCTAACAGCTCACTCAGTTAGGAACCTTCCTAAGCAAAAAAGACTATTCCACCTCAACACAGGCCTCGCACGAAAAAATACCTCGCAAGATAGACTAGTAGAATCGGTCGGGAAAAGGTTTTTTTACCGTGAATGTGTTATATTGGTAGGTAATCATTTTTACACAGCTGGCAGTACAAAAACAGATCTGAATGTGAGGCCACACCCCGCGTTACACCACATAACACAACAACAGCTGTCTACAATTAGCTCATCAGGACCAAGGTTTAATCTCTAACCTCCATTCCACAATTTTCCCGTTCTTCCTTACTCTCCAACATTATTTATTAATGCACACTGTGACCGGTGGAAGGACGCGCTGGGAGGTGGTAAGGAACGCAGGCAAGGTATTTACGCAAAAGGAGTTAAAGTGACAAATTAACACTCGACCAAAGGCTCCAGAAACATTGTTTCAGACCAGAGAGGTGAAGACATATTTTGCTGGTGTTCATCCCTTCACTATGGTTATCTCATTTGGGTAAGCTCATTACTATGAATTAGAATATGCACAAGATCATGCTAATATGTAATTTGTCAATCTAATTTGTTTTAGGGTTTCCTGGCTTTGTGTTATTTTTCTATGGGACTGCATTAGTTTTCCTCCTCCAAAGTGTAAGAATCGCCATTTTATTATGATTCTCCATTTATTGTATTATTTCTATTGACTTAACTAGCATACTTACACAATTTAATTTGCCTTTTCTCAATTTTATTAGGTTTCAAACTTGTGTATGGATATCCTCTTGCTGGCAGTGGAGTTGAGCATGCTCCATACACCTCCAACCAGCTGTACGATGAAATGTCTCCTGCTGAACAGTACTTTGTTGAGTTGCATGCTAACATGGACGCCATGGAGCTCCAGAGCTTGTATTCTCTCCAGAGAAAACCGCTGACTACAATCTATCGGAAGGGTTTCAATGCCCAGAGGACCGTTTCTGGTCCCAACGTGAGGCTGATGGATCGCAATCTTGTCCCAGGGAATGTGCCAAAGAAGTTTGTGTCTCTTTCTAAACCCTTTGTGCGTAAACCCGAGCTTGCCACTACTGGTAGCGATCAACAGCTCATCTTAATGCAGAGGCAGACCCAGAATGAAGTTGAACAGGCTGTCAGTTTCCCAACAATCAAGGATTTCCGAAAGTATGTAGAATATATTAAACGCTCCTACTTGAAGCCAGGAGATGATGCAAAAAAATATTTTCAAACGTCACGAGACATTCTGGAGAATGAGCTTAAAAATGCTGAGAAGATTGTGGAATCTCAAATTGATTTTACAACTGAATCTAATAATTACCCTGGCCTGGAAGAAAATGGTGCTTCTGAAGTCTGGAATGAATCAAAAGAGACTTTTGACCAGAGTGGCATCAATACAATTCAAAGTAATTATGTCACTGATGAGATTGCCCAAGAATCTGGAACAGGCAATTTGTTGAATCAAATCTCAAATTCAGAGATGAAGGAACCTGAAACAAATAATTATGTCCAGCACAGTCGCAGCCAAACGTATCAACACATCCAAGAGACAAAAAATGAATCTCGTTACAGAGACAAACCTGAAATGTCTAAGCCTGGTACGCTTGTTCCCCCAGACCCGCAGCAACAGTCCCAAGTGGATTTTGCCCCTCCTGCCAAACATTTGTTGTCTTCCAGCGCTGCTGTCCAACAGAATCCTTCCAGTTCTTATGGAAAGAGTGTTTATGTTAACGCACCAAGAAGCAATCTCTCCATCCCAGTGCTACCACCCAAACAAGCTCTGTCGGATCAGAGGAATCGGGTACCATTAGCCAAGGAGATGAATCCAAGTCTTTCATCCACTGTTAAAATGCCTGCATCTGGTTATTTTGATTCTGGCACAAACCGGTTACCTTCTCAGACTAATGGCGGCCATGTTTCAGGAACGTCAAACCCTGACTCGGCAGTGATGCCTTCTGACTTTATAAACATTGAAATCGATGAAGATGGTAATCTGGCAGAGTATGGAGTTAGTCCTTCTCGCTCTGCCACTGTTAATACTGCCTCACCGGGGCAGGAAACACCATTTTCTAACACACTTGATGCCCAAGTACCTGTTTCTAGGTACTTAAATTCTGCCCAGACATGGACTTCTCAGGAAAAGCATGGGAGTAGAGACTCTGTTGACTTGCATCCAGGTGTGAAGTTTGATTCAGCACCAAGTTCCACCTCGGTGTCTTCTGACTTCTATCGTGAAGTCAACAGCAAAATTGTGGATAATTCTAGGATTCAGAACACAGATTCTAATACATCAGCTGTGACATTTCAATTGAGTGCCGTACCAACTAAACGAGCACAGGGAACAGACATCTTCGTTTCTAGTAGTGACCAGGAGAGGGTTCAACAGAAGAGGAGCGGCGGAGTTCCTTTTCAAAGACCTCCGTACACACTAGACTCCACCCGATCTAGTCTTCCTCTGACCAGATATGTTACGAACAGAGGTACTTATAGAAGAGGGAAGGTATTTCGTTCTCGGACACACTACTCTCAATCTTTGGCACCATCTGAAGATGCAGTCAAGAGTAAACTGATCGTTATGATGATGCAACGTTATTCCAAACCCCATCCCTTCGCTCCAGAAAACAGTAGTCTCCTTATGTTCATGGCCCTAATATAGTCCTAATCTAAAGGCCTACCAATCATTGCATCAAATGTTGTCAAAAATAAAACAATTGAAATACCTGATTGCATTTGATCATTTAGTCTAAACAGATTAGTCCTGCAATGAAATAAACATTAACTACTTGGCTAGTGAGACTTTAGTGCGATGTTAATGGAATGCATGCATATTACAATTAATAATGGTTCTAAGGAAGTGTAACATAATCAAAAGGTTTCCGACCCAATCAAATTTAAACTAACTATTCTATTCATGAACAAGCGTTCAATACTAGGCTAGTCTATGGTCATATGGGGAGTATTTATGAAGGGGAAAGGGCGCCACCGTCTGTCGACCTTTTGGAAACCAGACTGTTACCGACCACTCTGTCCTGGATATTTTAATGTACCTAAAAGGCAACATTTCTATTTTCCCAAAAATGTTAATCGTTGGTCATTTGTATTTTATAAGAAACTGCTTGGTCTGACCCACCAGGAAAAGCGGATTCATATCTAGTGTCGAAACTTTAGGGGAACTCCGTGAAACGTTTGGTCGGCCACTTCCAGCAGTTTTGAACAACGAATCAGAACAAGTGTTAACAGTCATGTTAAGTGACGTAAAAAACATGAGTGAATTGAAATGTCAAAACCAGACCCATTGGTCAAAAGTAATGAGTTTGCGTAGGCTTTTTTTCATTGCGTAATCTGATATGGCTTGCAATATCAGGTAGACTTATAATTTGATCCGTAGCCGATGTGTACCATCGTGCTATCTTTAGCTAGAAAGCTGAAAAAGTTACCGTTAGCTAGCTGGGTTTCAAACATTAAGATAACACCATGGGCGATAGCAGCGTAGTTCCAAAACTCGGGAATATGAAGGCGTTGCTTGGGATTGTAGCAGGAGCTGGTGCTTCTTATGGGATTTATAAACTTGTCACTGGGGAAGTTTTCAAGAGAAACAGGAAAAGTGCTACACGTGAACATTACCCTGCCAGGGGCAACCAGCAAGTCGAAGTAACCCTGCAGCCGGGAAGCCTGTTAGCTAAACTATCAGGACTAGATGTTGTTCGCAACCGAAGCGTTGAGTGCCAGAATATATCAGGTAAGAGCTACGTAGAAACTCTTGTCCAGCAAATAAACTTACTTTTCCACCAAAAGTCACGTTCAATGTTTTTTTTTAACAGATGACATCGACTCGAAATCACCTGAAACCATGAAACCGGAACACATTAAAATGCTGCTTTCGTGCCTTCAGACCAGCAGTAACCAGACCGACAGGTGTCGGGTTTTAATCACGTTAGGAAACGCTGCTGCGTTCACCGTCAACCAGGTACAGCCGGTCCGGGTACAGCTACGTGTTGTAGGCCAATTCTATACTCTGAGTATGTAGTCTAACATAATCGATACGTGTACACTATTATTGTTGAAGATGCATGTGTAAAATGTCTTGCCATTATCGCATGTGATTTCAACATTTGCCTTCCCCTCCTTCACAGGATGTTGTGAGGGAGTTGGGTGGTCTCCCTGTCATAGCTAGCTTCCTCTCGGACCCTGTAGCCGACGTCAGGGTACAGACTCTGAATGCCTTGAATAATTTGAGCATGAACATCAAAAACCAAGATCTACTGAAGGTAAATTATTATGTTTACTGCAAAATACAGGCTATTTAACTTTGCTTTGGTCAATAATATCTAGCTTCAAGGGATGCACTGATATCACTGAAGTTCAAACAGTAACTCAAACATTTTTCTTTGTGTATAGTATAGTATACTATAGAATGAGGAGTTCACTACAGTACGATACCCTTTATTAATCCCTTAAAAAAATAGATGCGCATAGACAGACAGCAAGCATGATAGTTGGGAAATAATGGAATCTACAGCCCTATGATATACACTGTGATGTACTCTACTACATACACTGACGGATTTGGTATGGCTCTGGTATCAGCTTTTCTATACTTATATAGAAATATCTGTAGGGCTGGGCGATATGGCCAAAATCTTCTATCCTGATATAGGTCATTTAATATCTCTAACGATATATATCACGATATAGCATGTTTTCTGGTAATTCAATAAATAAATAGTCTATATAAAAGAACCACATGGAAAAGCCTATTTTTGTATACTCCTGTGTGAATTAAATACTTGACAAATGAAAAGTACTGACTATTTTCTCATTTTGTTAAGAGCTTTAGTGCAAAATGAACATAAGTTTCAATATATCAGTTAATAGTTCTCTATAGAGAAAAAATAAATAAATATAGGCCTAGCCTACATTATGAAATGAGTTATGGACAAAATCAAATATCGGTATTTTTGACCAAATACCTCTATTGATATTGTGAGGCTGACAATATTGTAGGGATGACTGTAAGTTCAGAAAATAAAATCACTTTACTGTAATGCAGCCTTTAAAACCAGGAAAAGACAACCCTTATGCCATATTGCAATATTATGATATACAAAATCTAAGACACTATCTAGTCTTATTTCACGATATCGATATAATATCGACATATTGCCCAGCCATACTTATGTGTATACTCTTTACTCTGCAATATCTCGTGTTTACAGATCCACTTACCACAGGTCCTGGAGTTGATCGAGACATCTCCAGTGAACTCTGACCTTCAGCTGGCTGCCCTGAGGCTGCTCACCAACCTGTCAGCAGCAGACGTCTGCCATCATCTGCTGAGGGACTCCATCACGCTCCTTCTCTCCCTGCTGGTGGTGAGCAGCCAAGCTCTACAGGTTAGTGCCTCAAGTCAAGTTTATGGCAGGAAGGATAGTGTAGTTTCACAAGCCCTGCTGCTGAGACACTCATCCACGCCTTCATCTCCTCCCGTCTTGACTACTGCAACTCACTCCTCTACGGCATCAGTGCTAGCTTCATCAATAGACTCCAACTGGTTCAGAACGCATCCGCCCGACTCCTAACTCACACCAAATCCTGGCACCACATCACCCCAGTCTTAAAAGACCTCCATTGGCTTCCTGTCTCTCTCTGGATCAATTACAAGATCCTGGTCCTCACCTACAAAGCCCCCTCACCGACCTCCGACCTCCCCTACCAACCCTCTCGGTCCCTCAGATCCACCACAGCTGGCCTTCTCTCCACCCCCACGTCCAACCTTCGCAGTTTTGGGTACAGCGCCTTCTCCAGGCAGCTCCCAGACTCTGGAACTCCCTCCTCCAAGATATCAGAGACTCAGAGTCCCAATCCTGCCCCAGTCCAATCCTGCCTCAAGACCCATCTCTTCTCTACTGCCTTCTCCTAGTCCCCCCCCATCTATCCTTGTGTGTTTCTGCTGTTTGTCTGTTGTCTGTTTCACTGTCGTTGATCTCAGTGTTAAGCGACTTTGAGGCCTACAAAAGCGCTATTTATTATTATTATTATTATTATTATTAGTTGTCAGGCTATTTGACTCCCAAACTGACATTTCTGGGTTTGATCCCCCCAGTGACCGCAATCAACCTGTAGTCATCATTGAGCAAGATACCTAACCCCTACTTGCTTCTACATTACAAAATATGTCTGTATTCACTGTAAGTCACTTTGGATAGAAGTATCTGCTTAAAGAAAAAACTTTATTACTTTATTAACTTTATTATTATTATAGGCCTTAAATTAGGTATTCACAGAGTATCAGTGGATACCTATGATTTATTATTATTCCGGATTGGTAACGGCTATAGCTCAGCCCCCGATTGGTAATAATTTGCAGGCGATTCCCGGTAAGCAGGTATATACCAATTTGCCCATAGGGGCCGCTATACGTCGCGTCACAGTTAAACGCTTTATATATATATATATCAATCACAACTCTTCAGAAGGCTCCAAAAAATGACATCACAGGGTCAATTCAAGTAGGTGCTCGGTTATAGACTTAAGCCAATGTAGCACTGAGATAGACAGCAAGTTGTGGTGGTTGAATGAGTGACACATGGCCTTCACCTAGTGAACATTTTTTAACTTTGTTCAAACTCCATTCAACCCTTATAATATTCCAAGTAATTTAAATCCCCCTGTGAATTGCTGTAAAAGGGCGGTTGCTGGGGTCGGCGGTCAAGCATGGGCTGTGAATACCTTTCGAGGCTGCTTGCAGCTTCAATTACAATCTCACAGGGCTCCATGTATACCCATAACCCTTCACCAGCATAAAGGAAAGGCAAGGGGAGATCATATAGGGCATACTTTTATTGTGAAAAGGAGCTAAAAATTAAGTTCTGTCAATATCCTTTCTTCAGATTCAAGCCTTGAAGGTCCTGGTGAATTTATCATCCAATCCCGATATGATGGATGACATAGTACAGGCCCAGGTAAGAAGGAAACTGTCTGTTGTTGTCAGCTAAACTATTAACTGATATAAAGGTCAGTACAGGAGTACATCAGAGTTGTTTTTCAAAGGGTTGTGCTTTCCCTTACTTTGTACCAGAGTTGTGGTTGTTGATGCTGTGGTTGGAGTTGTCATTGTTGTTTTTGATGTTGTGGTTATTGTAGGTGTTGTTGTTGCTGATGATGGTTGTTCTTGATGTTGTAGGTGCCCGCATCCGTGGTGCTGCTGTTTGACCTGCGGACGGCGCCTGCTGTGCTTCAGCGCCTGCTGGCCTTTGCGGGGAACCTAAAGGCGTGGACGCCCTCCTCCCAGGTGGCCGCCGAGCTGAGGAGCCGGCAGGACTGCCTGTACCGGGTGCTGCTGGACCCGTCCTCCCAGCTCCATAGCAGGCTGGTCCAGCTACTCTCGCACCCCGACGAGGAGGTCCGCACCGACGTGGCTCATGTGCTCTCGTGAGGATCTGGGTTGGGTCTGGGTGTAGGAGACTCACTATTTTCACCGTCTGCTTCCACGGTGACCGAAGCCTTCCCTCACACCCCTCTGTCTGTCTGTGGAATTTTGTTGCCGGGGGCAACGCTGGACCCACTCCTGGCTATAGTCGTGATGTGACCGTGTGACTTATCTACAGCCGATACACAAATTAGCAGAAGTTCGGAAAACGGGGGAGGCCATTTTGAATGACTCACCCACTTAAATGTCCCTGTTGGAATATTCATAATAGTTGAAAGACGTGTTTATTTGCACATTTCCACAATGTCCTCTTTTCTAAGTGCTTCCTGTTTTGGACATGTAATACAGCAGGTTTCTTCTATTTCATTATTTAGAAACAAGAATATCCAAAGCCACTGCCAGATCCTTGACTCCAGAAATGTCTATACTCCCTCAACATGAATTATTGAACAGGTAAAAGTGAATTCCTGCTTCCCTCTGGGCCACAGGTCTATATGATTGTCCACTCTGGGCCAGCTCTCACAGTTCACATCACAGACTACATTAGACTCTTTACCTTGCCAATGAGGAGTCAATGTTTTGCTACAGCTGGTGGGAATATACTGACTTTGGCTATATAATATTAAATGAACAAATGAAGCACATTTGTTATTATTAAAGTGTATTGGCTGAATAACACCAAGAGAGACAGCCAGCACAGAGGGCCAGTGAGCTAAACTGATCTGTCCTGTTATTTACTAAAATATGTCCTCAATATTACTAAAATATTGAGTATTTACTAAAATGGATGCAGCTAGGGGTCTGCAATTGTCTAATGCAATGTCATTAGGTATTCACACTGTGAATACCTAATGACATTGCATTAGACAATTGCACAATTGCTAAAAATAATATCCAGAGCAATAACAATAGGTATCCACAGATACTCTGTGAAATTCAGAGTATCTGTGGATACCTATTGTTATTGCTCTGGATATTATTTTTAGATTGGGACGCCTATAGCTCAGCCCCCGATTGGTAAAAAGTTTTGAAATTTGTCCAACATGTATCCCGGTAAAGCAGGTCTCCAAAGATTTTGGGACCAATTCGCCTATAGGGGGCGCTATACGTCGCGTCACAGTTCAACGGTCAATTTGTTGATTAACGTGCCACCACGAATTGCAGGAAAAGGGCAGTCGCTAAGGTGGTGGGCGCTGGGCTCGGCGGTGCACAAGGGTGAATACCTTTCGAGGCTGCTAGCAGCTTTAATTTTAATTACTATTATAATGTAATTATAAGTTCCTTCAACTTTATTTTCTTTTTTTTACCTACTACGTCACAACAAAACGAAATCGCTCAGGCGTATTGTTTACCAGACACACTGAGAAAGGTGCGTGTTTAATACTATTTAATACTATTATAGCCCCATTTAGTATTAGCCTCATATGTGCCCCGTATGGTTCATACAGAGCACAGGGGCACATATGGGGCTAATACTATCAAAGAACAAGATATTTATTATGACAGCCAACCCTTTCTCAACTTTGCCTGTTTTGTCTGCTTCATTGCCTCAATACATTTCCGACATAATACTGTTTGAGTTGGTCCCTAATTATTATCTAGATACAGTGGCGGCTGGTGCATTTTTCACCAGGGGGGGCTATAACTTTTTTTATTTACAATTACATATTGTTATTATATACATTATATGCATTGTTATTATATACATTATATACAATTACTTTTTGTATTGAAATTTCGCCCTTCTCTCCTTGTGAGAGATGCAAATTTGGATCTGAAAATTGGATCTGATCCTGACGTTTTAAAAAGGAGGCAGGGGAAGCAAAATATAGCATTGGTGTCACAACATGTAGTTAGCCAAGCCTTCTTGCTGAACCAGCTCCTTGAAAAACAGCGTGTATACTGCCTTCCTCTGTCGTTTGAATCCTGCTTAATTATAATGTCAGGCTGATCAGGTCCGAGCTCCTTCACTCTCACCTTTGCCTCCATTGTCCTCCTCTCAAAAGGTGTAACTGAGTGATTTTATTGAATTTTCCTTCTCCATTTTAATTGTATTTATTCCGTCTCCGTCCAACGTCACTGTCACTTATTCGTGCGTACTTTGAGTGCGTTGCGCTCTGCTGCTAACTAGTGGTTGTTAACATTAAATGCTAGGAGCGCAGTTTTTTTGCGCCCCAAGGGCTCCCATCCACTTGCATTGAAGAGGAGCAACTGCGCGTGCGCGACTTGTAACGAGAGTCAACGAGGATGCGCCCCAAGCCGCCCACGTCACTTATCAGTCACTTCAGACATCGTAAAACCAATTTTTTTTATCGATATTTCATTGCAGATTATACATTTTAGTCACCAACTATATAATATTTACCTTGCTCATTGAAAAAATACGTTTGAAATTAATTAAATTAAAGTTTTTTAATGACGATGTTTTTTTAAATTTAGAATGTTGGAAGAGGTGGGGCGGCGCCCGAGCGCCCTCTATTGGCCGGCCGCCACTGTATTGCATTATTACATTATAACATAGTAGAAACTACTTTATAGCTGTTTTATAATGACTAAGTAGGCCTACTTATATAACTGACAGTATTTTGTATATATAGTATTGCATACAGACAGTATGCAATACTATATATAAAACACTATATAGTATTTTATATTATAAAATCGAATACAATCCTTCTGTCAGTTCTAGAGCTAGCGAACACGCCAATAGTGTAGAATTAGGCCTACAGCTTATTGCAGCTGTATTACACTTTCCCTACCTTGGTTTGAGGAGAATGACGGTTCAGTGTTACCTACAATGGAAGTGGCTCGTGAAAGGGGTGGGACTAAGGTTTAACTTTAGTTAACTTTATGCAAATGAGCGCGTAGTGCGGCGCGCGTTACAACCATAGGTTACATAAAGCATATATACAGTTTGTACGTGATAGTCACGCATATGGGGTGACAGAAATAACGCAGACAGTTATTACCACCATAGGTCTTACAATACAGGTGAAACGGAAACTGTGCGTGAAGCGAGGACAGTTGTTTTCCGCGCAGTAAAACTGTCGCATTTGGAAATAACAAGCAAATAGACAGCGTAGACAGCAGAGTGGAATTTTACCAGCACACAAGGTTAAACCAGGAAATACATAGTTAATACATGACAAAACTCTCAACAGTATTTTTATAACAAGTATTTTACTGTGGCACATGTGTTGAAGAGCTATTTACAGAAGTCATACAATTATACTGTACACACAGTGCTGACACAAAGACATCAGGTAAACTACATCAATGTCTTATTTTACATGTTACATAAATTTCTTAAAAGAAATACAGCACCTTTAATCAAGACTGTATATAGGCCTACAAATAACTTGAGGTGAGGTTTACAAATCCCTTCTTTTTTTTAGCTGTCCTTTTATGTTTTTCATGGTCATTTGCTAAGAAACTGAAGCTCAATAACAGAAAACAGCGACAGAGGCTTTTTTGTTTTACTGGGGAAATAATTGAACAATATCTTTATGCTTTTAACAGCAAGTGTGGCGGACAAAAAACAATCGTGACAAGTCATTTACAAGCAATACTGCAGCCACAAGACACAAACATAACAAAGATAACATGCAGAGACCACCCCACCCCACGACAATGTGTCCAAACTCAAAGTCTTGAGTGCAAGTTGGAGAAAAAAAATCATACTGACTCATAAGAAAACAATCCTTTTTTTCTTTTTTCTTTTACATATGCAGCGCAAGGGAATCTACAAAAAACGTATT